>OX246739.1:54191337-54391337 GCA_945910005.1 Isoperla grammatica | reverse complement strand
CTGGGTTCAAGCAATGGAAGCGTCCTCAGAGTGGTGTTACAGTGTTGGATCCCGTACGATGGCAACTTACCATCAGCAGCTGGGTTCAAGCAATGGAAGCGTCCTCAGAGTGGTGTTACAGTGTTGGATCCCGTACGATGCCAACTCACTGCCAGCAGCTGGGTTCAAGCAATGGAAGCGCCCTCAGAGTGATGTTACAGTGTTGGATCCCGTACGATGCCAACTCACCGCCAGCAGCTGGGTTCAAGCAATGGAAGCGCCCTCAGAGTGATGTTACAGTGTTGGATCCCGTACGATGCCAACTCACCGCCAGCAGCTGGGTTCAAGCAATGGAAGCGCCCTCGGAGTGATGTTACAGTGTTGGATCCCGTACGATGCCAACTCACCGCCAGCAGCTGGGTTCAAGCAATGGAAGCGTCCTCAGAGTGATGTTACAGTGTTGGATCCCGTACGATGCCAACTCACCGCCAGCAGCTGGGTTCAAGCAATGGAAGCGCCCTCAGAGTGGTGTTATACAGTGTTGGATCCCGTACGATGCCAACTCACCACCAGCAGCTGGGTTCAAGCAATGGAAGCGTCCTTAGAGTGATGTTATACAGTGTTGGATCCCGTACGATGCCAACTCACCGCCAGCAGCTGGGTTCAAGCAATGGAAGCGTCCTCAGAGTGATGTTACAGTGTTGGATCCCGTACGATGCCAACTCACCGCCAGCAGCTGGGTTCAAGCAATGGAAGCGTCCTCAGAGTGATGTTACAGTGTTGGATCCCGTACGATGCCAACTCACCGCCAGCAGCTGGGTTCAAGCAATGGAAGCGCCCTCAGAGTGATGTTACAGTGTTGGATCCCGTACGATGCCAACTCACTGCCAGCAGCTGGGTTCAAGCAATGGAAGCGCCCTCAGAGTGATGTTACAGTGTTGGATCCCGTACGATGCCAACTCACCGCCAGCAGCTGGGTTCAAGCAATGGAAGCGCCCTCAGAGTGATGTTACAGTGTTGGATCCCGTACGATGCCAACTCACTGCCAGCAGCTGGGTTCAAGCAATGGAAGCGCCCTCAGAGTGATGTTACAGTGTTGGATCCCGTACGATGCCAACTCACTGCCAGCAGCTGGGTTCAAGCAATGGAAGCGCCCTCAGAGTGATGTTACAGTGTTGGATCCCGTACGATGCCAACTCACCGCCAGCAGCTGGGTTCAAGCAATGGAAGCGCCCTCAGAGTGATGTTACAGTGTTGGATCCCGTACGATGCCAACTCACTGCCAGCAGCTGGGTTCAAGCAATGGAAGCGCCCTCAGAGTGATGTTACAGTGTTGGATCCCGTACGATGCCAACTCACTGCCAGCAGCTGGGTTCAAGCAATGGAAGCGCCCTCAGAGTGATGTTACAGTGTTGGATCCCGTACGATGCCAACTCACTGCCAGCAGCTGGGTTCAAGCAATGGAAGCGCCCTCAGAGTGATGTTACAGTGTTGGATCCCGTACGATGCCAACTCACCGCCAGCAGCTGGGTTCAAGCAATGGAAGCGCCCTCAGAGTGATGTTACAGTGTTGGATCCCGTACGATGCCAACTCACCACCAGCAGCTGGGTTCAAGCAATGGAAGCGTCCTCAGAGTGGTGTTACAGTGTTGGATCCCGTACGATGCCAACTCACCGCGAGCAGCTGGGTTCAAGCAATGGAAGCGTCCTCAGAGTGATGTTACAGTGTTGGATCCCGTACGATGCCAACTCACCGCCAGCAGCTGGGTTCAAGCAATGTAAGCGTCCTCAGAGTGATGTTACAGTGTTGGATCCCGTACGATGCCAACTCACCGCCAGCAGCTGGGTTCAAGCAATGGAAGCGTCCTTAGAGTGATGTTACAGTGTTGGATCCCGTACGATGCCAACTCACCGCCAGCAGCTGGGTTCAAGCAATGGAAGCGTCCTCAGAGTGGTGTTACAGTGTTGGATCCCGTACGATGCCAACTCACCGCCAGCAGCTGGGTTCAAGCAATGGAAGCGTCCTCAGAGTGGTGTTACAGTGTTGGATCCCGTACGATGCCAACTCACCGCCAGCAGCTGGGTTCAAGCAATGGAAGCGTCCTCAGAGTGATGTTACAGTGTTGGATCCCGTACGATGCCAACTCAACGCCAGCAGCTGGGTTCAAGCAATGGAAGCGTCCTCAGAGTGGTGTTATACAGTGTTGGATCCCGTACGATGCCAACTCACCGCCAGCAGCTGGGTTCAAGCAATGGAAGCGCCCTCAGAGTGGTGTTATACAGTGTTGGATCCCGTACGATGCCAACTCACTGCCAGCAGCTGGGTTCAAGCAATGGAAGCGCCCTCAGAGTGGTGTTATACAGTGTTGGATCCCGTACGATGCCAACTCACCGCCAGCAGCTGGGTTCAAGCAATGGAAGCGTCCTCAGAGTGATGTTACAGTGTTGGATCCCGTACGATGCCAACTCACCGCCAGCAGCTGGGTTCAAGCAATGGAAGCGTCCTTAGAGTGATGTTACAGTGTTGGATCCCGTACGATGCCAACTCACCGCCAGCAGCTGGGTTCAAGCAATGGAAGCGTCCTCAGAGTGGTGTTACAGTGTTGGATCCCGTACGATGCCAACTCACCGCCAGCAGCTGGGTTCAAGCAATGGAAGCGCCCTCAGAGTGATGTTACAGTGTTGGATCCCGTACGATGCCAACTCACCGCCAGCAGCTGGGTTCAAGCAATGGAAGCGTCCTCAGAGTGATGTTACAGTGTTGGATCCCGTACGATGCCAACTCACCGCCAGCAGCTGGGTTCAAGCAATAGAAGCGCCCTCGGAGTGATGTTATACAGTGTTGGATCCCGTACGATGCCAACTCACTGCCAGCAGCTGGGTTCAAGCAATGGAAGCGTCCTCAGAGTGATGTTACAGTGTTGGATCCCGTACGATGCCAACTCACCGCCAGCAGCTGGGTTCAAGCAATGGAAGCGTCCTCAGAGTGATGTTACAGTGTTGGATCCCGTACGATGCCAACTCACCGCCAGCAGCTGGGTTCAAGCAATGGAAGCGTCCTCAGAGTGATGTTACAGTGTTGGATCCCGTACGATGCCAACTCACCGCCAGCAGCTGGGTTCAAGCAATGGAAGCGTCCTCAGAGTGGTGTTACAGTGTTGGATCCCGTACGATGCCAACTCACCGCCAGCAGCTGGGTTCAAGCAATGGAAGCGTCCTCAGAGTGGTGTTACAGTGTTGGATCCCGTACGATGCCAACTCACCGCCAGCAGCTGGGTTCAAGCAATGGAAGCGTCCTCAGAGTGATGTTACAGTGTTGGATCCCGTACGATGCCAACTCACCGCCAGCAGCTGGGTTCAAGCAATGGAAGCGTCCTCAGAGTGATGTTACAGTGTTGGATCCCGTACGATGCCAACTCACCGCCAGCAGCTGGGTTCAAGCAATGGAAGCGTCCTCAGAGTGATGTTACAGTGTTGGATCCCGTACGATGCCAACTCACCGCCAGCAGCTGGGTTCAAGCAATGGAAGCGTCCTCAGAGTGGTGTTACAGTGTTGGATCCCGTACGATGCCAACTCACCGCCAGCAGCTGGGTTCAAGCAATGGAAGCGTCCTCAGAGTGATGTTACAGTGTTGGATCCCGTACGATGCCAACTCACCGCAAGCAGCTGGGTTCAAGCAATGGAAGCGTCCTCAGAGTGATGTTACAGTGTTGGATCCCGTACGATGCCAACTCACCGCAAGCAGCTGGGTTCAAGCAATGGAAGCGTCCTCAGAGTGATGTTACAGTGTTGGATCCTGTACGATGCCAACTCACCGCCAGCAGCTGGGTTCAAGCAATGGAAGCGTCCTCAGAGTGATGTTACAGTGTTGGATCCCGTACGATGCCAACTCACCGCCAGCAGCTGGGTTCAAGCAATGGAAGCGTCCTCAGAGTGATGTTACAGTGTTGGATCCCGTACGATGCCAACTCACCGCCAGCAGCTGGGTTCAAGCAATGGAAGCGTCCTCAGAGTGATGTTACAGTGTTGGATCCCGTACGATGCCAACTCACCGCCAGCAGCTGGGTTCAAGCAATAGAAGCGCCCTCGGAGTGATGTTATACAGTGTTGGATCCCGTACGATGCCAACTCACCGCCAGCAGCTGGGTTCAAGCAATAGAAGCGCCCTCGGAGTGATGTTATACAGTGTTGGATCCCGTACGATGCCAACTCACCGCCAGCAGCTGGGTTCAAGCAATGGAAGCGCCCTCAGAGTGATGTTACAGTGTTGGATCCCGTACGATGCCAACTCACCGCCAGCAGCTGGGTTCAAGCAATGGAAGCGTCCTCAGAGTGGTGTTACAGTGTTGGATCCCGTACGATGCCAACTCACCGCCAGCAGCTGGGTTCAAGCAATGGAAGCGTCCTCAGAGTGGTGTTACAGTGTTGGATCCCGTACGATGCCAACTCACCGCCAGCAGCTGGGTTCAAGCAATGGAAGCGGCCTCAGAGTGATGTTACAGTGTTGGATCCCGTACGAGGCCAACTCACCGCAAGCAGCTGGGTTCAAGCAATGGAAGCGCCCTCAGAGTGATGTTACAGTGTTGGATCCCGTACGATGCCAACTCACCGCCAGCAGCTGGGTTCAAGCAATGGAAGCGGCCTTAGAGTGATGTTACAGTGTTGGATCCCGTACGAGGCCAACTCACCGCCAGCAGCTGGGTTCAAGCAATGGAAGCGCCCTCAGAGTGATGTTACAGTGTTGGATCCCGTACGAGGCCAACCCACCGCCAGCAGCTGGGTTCAAGCAATGGAAGCGCCCTCAGAGTGATGTTACAGTGTTGGATCCCGTACGATGCCAACTCACCGCCAGCAGCTGGGTTCAAGCAATGGAAGCGTCCTCAGAGTGGTGTTATACAGTGTTGGATCCCGTACGATGCCAACTCACCGCCAGCAGCTGGGTTCAAGCAATGGAAGCGCCCTCAGAGTGATGTTACAGTGTTGGATCCCGTACGATGCCAACTCACCGCGAGCAGCTGGGTTCAAGCAATGGAAGCGCCCTCAGAGTGATGTTACAGTGTTGGATCCCGTACGATGCCAACTCACCGCCAGCAGCTGGGTTCAAGCAATGGAAGCGCCCTCAGAGTGGTGTTATACAGTGTTGGATCCCGTACGATGCCAACTCACCGCCAGCAGCTGGGTTCAAGCAATGGAAGCGTCCTCAGAGTGGTGTTACAGTGTTGGATCCCGTACGATGCCAACTCACTGCCAGCAGCTGGGTTCAAGCAATGGAAGCGCCCTCAGAGTGATGTTACAGTGTTGGATATCGTACGATGCCAACTCACCGCCAGCAGCTGGGTTCAAGCAATGGAAGCGCCCTCAGAGTGATGTTACAGTGTTGGATCCCGTACGATGCCAACTCACCGCCAGCAGCTGGGTTCAAGCAATGGAAGCGCCCTCAGAGTGATGTTACAGTGTTGGATCCCGTACGATGCCAACTCACCGCCAGCAGCTGGGTTCAAGCAATGGAAGCGCCCTCAGAGTGATGTTACAGTGTTGGATCCCGTACGATGCCAACTCACCGCCAGCAGCTGGGTTCAAGCAATGGAAGCGTCCTCAGAGTGACAAGAGGATTCAGAACTCAGCTGGCAGAGATAAATTCGCTGGGTTATATTAAATACATAGGGATAACGTTACTAATCTAAAAATAATTTCCATTCACGCTTTTACTTTTTGGTTGTGCTGATTGATTTTTTGTTTGTTCGAGTTTTGTGTTTGTTCTGTGTTTTTCTTGGCTTTTACTTCATGCCCTTACCGAGTCTTTTCGAATGAGACAACTTGTGCAGACTAAAACGAATTCTGTTAGAATTACAGCTCCACTTGTATAATTATTCATATGATCTTTTCAGTGTTTGATATATGTCGCCGAACGTGGGGGAGTGAGATTGAATAGCTAACATTATACTATGGTATAATGTAGAGTGTAGACTATAACAGAGTAATATAATATTATGCATGTGCTGTAATAACAATAATAATATAAAATAATATAATAAAATAAACAATGGTTACAAATGTAGATAGTTGTAGTTGTGGTTGCAGTTCTTGATTTACTTGTTTTTTCTTTGCTGATGATGGAAACGTGTGCAATTTCTTAAAAAAACACTGTATTATAAAATTCCCCACCAGTCTCAAAGCGGATCAAGCAGTACGTTTTATTTCCAACAACCCAACAAATATGAAAGTGTCCACTTTATTGTATAGGCAGAGCCTCAGTTAACCTACAACTGTATTGTTGACGCCACAACTAAAAGCAGTTCAACTCCCAATAGAATCAAATCGTAATTCTGCATCGCAGCGGCAACATTTAGTGAGATACACGTCACTGTGACAGGCATGGCCCGCAGACAGTTTGGTGGCAGCGAACCCCCGACTGACGTAGCTACCGTGGCGCTCCACGCCATAATGGTCGAGATCGATCCCACCAACCCTTCTATATGCACGAGAAACTATACCTCGGTGGCATGTTACAAGCCAATTCAACCATCGACCTCAAATAGAAGAATTCTGTAGACATTCGCCGGCCGCGATAGGGGGAGTTTCACTACCTTTGAAATGGAAATAAAACGAGGGAAAACGTAATTAATAGGCTATTATCTCTATGAGTTTTTCCTCTCCCTAAAAACAGAAAACAACAACATATTTTAGTGTAGAGCTGTGTTGCCAGGTTTACCTGCGCAGCTGAGAGAAGTTAACTACCAATACCGTTGTTGCCACACACATAATTTTGTAAGAGGTTATGGGCTTGATAACCGCAAACGATGATCTTGCTGAGCATTTGTTTTTTCCGATTGCCAAGAAATTGCATTTCCTCAGTCATACTACGAATTCTGAGATTAAGGTTTTGAATTGCTCTTGGGCTATGATTTACAATCCTCCATTACATAACTGAATATGGGTATATCAGATAGGCCTAAGAAGCGTCACAACCAAAATACACGTATCAATTTTGCATTAAATTACGCTTTTGCCTTCGAGCGTTTTCTGCTCTCTGGGAGGAATAGGAAGGGGGAATAGATCTTCCATAGGTTAATGGCAATCTAATACAAAAGAAGGTATTCAATTAAAAAGTCTCCAACATGCTAGTATTCAAATATACTAGGAAAACGCTCTTGTATGACGCGTTGATAAGCGAGCGTGTCCATATTCTACGAAATTTGTGGCGAAAAGTTCTCAGAGGTAAAAACAACAACTAACAACAATTCAAGAATGCGCATTGCAAACATTTTTCTAATTTCCATAGCTTTTATACTATCCGACATTGTTGAATGCAGTGCAATGTGCGTTGCTAAGAATTTTCGTTGTCATGTTTTCAACACGGTCCGCCACCGTTACTAACACTTATTGACAGCAATAGAAATGTAATTTCTGCCTCTAATACGTATCAGTCAGATCGCGTTTAAATTAGTATATTCATGACTGGACAAAAATGTACTATAATATAGCCAGCTCACATTTTGCCGCCATTTTGTTTCAGAAAAATATTTTGCAGTAACTATAGTGTAACTTTGTAACTTTTCGAACGATTTTGTCACAAAACTATACACCTTCAATCCACATCGAAGTTTGTGGATGGTCCAAATTTCAAGTTGAGCGGGCTTTCCGTTCGACCGCTATCGACAGACATAAAAAAAAAAAAAAAAAAAAAAACAGAAAGAAGTGCCTTAAAGGTCTAATGGAAACGCTCGCTTCGCTCGCTTAACAACAAAATTGTCTAGAATGCCCGGAATCCATTAGGCTATGATCAGTCACAACGTCGTTCACTCAAAAGTAGAGAGACATTGAAGCCAAATTTATTGCAGCACTGGCTTACTCTACATTTGGTTATATGAGCTTCGTCCGCCTACACAGAGTCACTTGAGCTTTATGCTAAAACTAAAGTAGTACTGAGCTTCACATCCGCCGTCCAACTTGACCACGGTTCTATTGGTTATGAATCTCATTTGCGGGAGGACGTTACTGTAGAACTGGTCTGGTGGAAACGTGAAAGTATATGCCTGGCATGCAAACTTGTCGGTCGTCATTGCTTCTAATGGGATTCAACCACAGGATAAGTCAAGCGCTTATAAGTTGGTTACACTGCATACAAATAAATGTGCAAAGTAAACTTCTAGTTTAAGTTACCTAGGAGAGTTTAAATTTGACTTTTTTGGACTATTGTATATTTTGTAATTTTATGTACTTGTATATTTGCTAATATTTTGTATATTTCTATTTATTATTTCTTTTGGAAGATAAGACACTATGTGTATGGGACATAATACCCTTTTCTATCATCCTTCCAGCTACTCACAACTGGATATAAATATTAATAATAATAAAAATAATGATACAAAATGAGTTCATATACATCTCAATAAGAAGCATTTAATATTTACCTAAGAACTTAATCCTTCCATGTTAATTTTATTTATTTAATTATCTATTTAGAGAGGATAGAAGTAGCATATTATATTATGAGCTATCTGTCACCATCCGTCATAAACAAAGAAATAATAGCAATATAAATACACGGACAAGAAAAAATCATCCACAAAAATCAAATGTTCGTAAACCAGGCGAGTATAGATAGATACCTGTAAGCGGATGTATGAATGCAGGCGAGTATAGATAGATACCTGTAAGCGGATGTATGAATGTAGGCGAGTACAGATAGGTACCTGTAAGCGGATGTATGAATGCAGGCGAGTATAGATAGGTACCTGTAAGCGGATGTATGAATGCAGGCGAGTATAGATAGATACCTGTAAGCGGATGTATGAATGCAGGCGAGTATAGATAGATACCTGTAAGCGGATGTATGAATGCGGGCGAGTATAGATAGATACCTGTAAGCGGGTGTATGAATGCAGGCGAGTATAGATAGGTACCTGTAAGCGGGTGTATGAATGCAGGCGAGTATAGATAGGTACCTGTAAGCGGGTGTATGAATGCAGGCGAGTATAGATAGATACCTGTAAGCGGATGTATGAATGCAGGCGAGTATAGATAGGTACCTGTAAGCAGATGTATGAATGCAGGCGAGTATAGATAGGTACCTGTAAGCAGATGTATGAATGCAGGCGAGTACAGATAGGTACCTGTAAGCAGATGTATGAATGCAGGCGAGTATAGATAGGTACCTGTAAGCGGGTGTATGAATGCAGGCGAGTATAGATAGGTACCTGTAAGCGGGTGTATGAATGCAGGCGAGTATAGATAGGTACCTGTAAGCAGATGTATGAATGCAGGCGAGTATAGATAGATACCTGTAAGCGGATGTATGAATGCAGGCGAGTATAGATAGATACCTGTAAGCGGGTGTATGAATGCAGGCGAGTATAGATAGGTACCTGTAAGCAGATGTATGAATGCAGGCGAGTATAGATAGATACCTGTAAGCGGAGGTATGAATGCAGGCGAGTATAGATAGATACCTGTAAGCAGATGTATGAATGCAGGCGAGTCTAGATAGGTACCTGTAAGCGGATGTATGAATGCAGGCGAGTATAGATAGATACCTGTAAGCTAGCAGATGTATGAATGCAGGCGAGTATAGGTAGGTACCTGTAAGCGGATGTATGAATGCAGGCGAGTATAGATAGGTACCTGTAAGCGGGTGTATGAATGCAGGCGAGTATAGATAGGTACCTGTAAGCGGATGTATGAATGCAGGCGAGTATAGATAGGTACCTGTAAGCGGATGTATGAATGCAGGCGAGTATAAATAGGTACCTGTAAGCGATGTATGAATGCAGGCGAGTACACGTAGGTACCTGTAAGCGGATGTATGAATGTAGGCGAGTACAGATAGGTACCTGTAAGCGGATGTATGAATGCAGGCGAGTAAAGATAGGTACCTGTAAGCGGATGTATGAATGCAGGCGAGTATAGATAGGTACCTGTAAGCGGATGTATGAATGCAGGCGAGTATAGGTAGGTACTTGTAAGCGGATGTATGAATGCAGGCGAGTATAGATAGGTACCTGTAAGCGGATGTATGAATGCAGGCGAGTATAGATAGGTACCTGTAAGCGGATGTATGAATGCAGGCGAGTAGTTAGGTACCTGTAAGCGGATGTATGAATGCAGGTGAGTATAGGTAGGTACTTGTAAGCGGATGTATGAATGCTGGGGGAGGACGATTTGATTGTTCGAGTCGTTATACGCATGTTTTCCAAAGACTTGTGTAGTTGTTCTTCTTTTAATTAACATAAGTTTACTGTATTTGGTTTGTGCGTTTTGTATTGTGCTGTATGTATTGTGCAGGAATAGTTGCATATCAACATTATATCTTACGTTTATATTCCTAGCAAAAGTGGCAAAAGCTCAAAATAAAAATGCCCAGTAAACTTTCACTACATGCTTTATTTTGATTTCAAATTATAGGATGTATTGGTACAATTCTGTTGATTCTTAATCGCAAACCTTGCTACATGCATAATTTGAGGGTGATTTGTGAGTTTCTTTTGGTATATCGTAAACATGTACTTTATTGAAAAGATTTTATTATACACGATTATTGTTATTTCCAGCTAGTCAGGAACTAAATTAAGAATTTTGAACCGTAGATAAAACTGTTCGTGTTCATTTAGTGGATTTGTAAAACATCGAATTTAAGACTGAAAATAATCTTGTTTTGTCCGTTATCGTTTTGTGAATACATTATAAGGTTATAGCACGCAACCAACATTTCCGTTCTCCTTCATTATTATATCACAATAACGAGTTTGTCAGAAAGGAGGGATAACATGCAATACAAAATTTAATATGTTGTGCCAAATTTGTGTAAACTTAATGAATGTTAAAATTGTAATTTTCCGTCCGTCAACACGTGTGTTATTAATAAACGTAGAAAGTCCGTCCACAAGCGGATTACGTCACACTGGCTTGGCCACTTGGCTCTGTGAACACCGAAGTTAAGCAGCCTCGGGCTAGGTCAGGAGGTGGATGGGTGACCACTCGCCTCTGAAACACTAGTTACCCTTGGTTAGAGTAGATTGGAGGGTTCGAAAGCTTGTGTAACAGCTTCGTTCTTCTCGTCAACTGCTCGGCAGTCCAGGTTAGTGGAGGAACCTATATGACATGGTCAAAGTTACACCGTTCTTTCGGATGGGACGTAAAGCCGATGGTCCCGTTGGTACTTTTCGACAGGAGTAGGCTACGTGCCGGTACCAGGCTTTCCCTCCTCCCTTCCTCATTATCATTCATCAATCATCACTCATCAGGCTAAAGATAATAAAATGACTAATAATACGATGCTTAGCCGTGTGACGACACGTTATCATTGGCAAAGCTTTAATAACCTCGAAACGTGTGGAACACGGGGTTCCTAATTTTCAGTAATAGTCATTATAATTATAAATCCATATTTTACCTCTGTTTGCTTTGCCGTGGCATTAATCCTGTAATAACACGATATTACCAAGAGGCGTTCTTAGGTTTCAGAAAACACCGCCGAAATTTGCCGATCCGCTTCTTCTGTCGTCCCTTGAGAAACACTTTAATTAATTAAGCGCTGTACAAATTCTGACTTCATGTTTTGCTATAGCGTAATTCGGAACGGCGAGAAGTAGTTGGGTAATATTATTAATACTTACAACACGTTCTGTATAGGGAGACGTGTTGAGCAGCTTCACTGTTGTTGAGGTTTAGAGTAATAATATGGTGTACAGTGGGATCCATAGGCGATGTGCGCCTCAACCAATGAGGACGGGGTTTCCATTTCTAGAGACAAAGATGTCCTGTTTACCAAACCATTATCATAGTCTATTAACAATTTTATACTTACAAGTGTTGTATGTACTAAGTGTACCTGTGTAAGTGTGTAGTTACTATGCTATTATTATTATTATTATTATTATTATTATTATTATTATTATTATTATTATTATTATTATTATTTTATTGTTGCAATACATACAAACTCGGTCAAAACCGGCATAAACATGTTGTACGGACACAAATGTCAAGTATTTCCATGTGTTTACCTTATTAAAATCTACTTAGAACTACTTAATATATCATTGTCCACATTATTTTTTCCAAACCGAACTGTAGATGCTATGTACGGTCGTGGCCGATTTGTACTCATCCCAGCATTCGCTCTTTGTACGGTGGAAACCACGAAAACCACCATCAGGATGGAGAGCTTCTTGAAGTCTTCATTCTTCTTAGTTCAAAAATTTTCGGACTATCCTACACGTGTTCAAAATAATTGCTTTTTGCATCTCGATGTATATGTTCGGTTGGAGACCAATTAATTTAATACTGTCATGGAGTTTACGTGGAACAATGCCATTTGCTGATATAATTAACGGTATAACAGTTACATTAGTCTGCTTCCACAACCTTTTTATTTCAATAGATAATTCCTTATATCTGTTTATCTTTTCCCGCCAAGTTGTCTCTACATTGTGGCATAAAGGGACGGCAACATCAATTAAAATCGTTTCTTGTTTCTTCTTGTCAATAAATATAATATCCGGTCTATTGTGATGTATGGTTTGGTCTGTTATAACTGCCCGGTCGTAATATAATTTGTAGTCTTTACTATCTAATACCTTTTCAGGCTTGTATTTGTAATACGCAGTGGTTGTGTTTATAAGTTTATACTTCATGGCTAATTTTTGATGTACAATGTTTGCAACTTGGTTATGCCTATGAAGATAATCTGTTTGACAAAGCATTTTGCACCCAGATACGATATGTTCAATTGTTTCGCCGTTCATATTACATTTTCTACATTTATCTTCCACTGTGACGTCTTTCAGTATGTATTTTTTGTAATTGTTAGTCTTGATTACTTTATCTTGAATAGCGATCATAAATCCCTCTGTTTCGCTGAAAATGTCCCCGGACGTTAACCATTTGTTCGATGCTACCCTATCGACGCTATCCTTAAGAAGTTCCTTATAATGTCTGCTATGTAACGTCTTTTCTGATATTCTGATCTCTTTTGCTGTGTCAGAATTAAGTTTTTGTAGCAAGTTTAAATTTCCGTCATTTAAATTGAGGGGAGAAAGCGACTTGTCTGCCGATACTATAGCTCTATGAAGTTGTGAATGTGGGCATTTTGTATAAAAGTACTTTCTTAGAATTTCAATTTGTTTATAATATAAATTGTTTAAATCAATCAAGCCTCTTCCCCCTTTTTCTCTAGGTAGAGTCACTCGTTCTATTGCTGACTTAGGGTGATGACTTCTGTATTTGGTGAATGTTGTGCGGGTGAGAATTTCTAGGGCATGAAGTTCTGTCTGTGTCCATTTAATAATTCCAAATGAATATGTTAGTACCGGTATAGCATAAGTGTTAATTGCTTTGATCTTGTTTTTACCATTTAGTTGTGTTTTTAAAATGGATCCTATTCGTTTCTTGTATGCAGAAATAAGTTTACTTTTCATCAGTTTATGATCAATTCGTTTAGCCTGCGCAAATCCTAGATATTTGTATATGTCTTCTTCGTCCATTACTCCAATCCGGTTGTCTTCGTCAATTTCAAACTCTTCTAATTTCGTAATCTTTCCTTTGATGACATGAAGTGACTTACATTTATCAATTCCAAAATCCATACATATATCTCTACTGAATTCTAACGTTGAGTTAAGAAGATTCGTCATGTGTGTCGCATTTAAAGCATATAGCTTGAGATCGTCCATGTAGAATAGATGTGAAAGTGTGTGGCAAACCGTATTTCCGTCCTTTATCTTGAAACCATGTGTTGATTATTATTATTATTATTATTATTATTATTATTATTATTATTATTATTATTATTATTATTATTATTATTATTATTATTATTATTATTATTATTATTATTATTATTATTTTATTGTTGCAATACATACAAACTCGGTCAAAACCGGCATAAACATGTTGTACGGACACAAATGTCAAGTATTTCCATGTGTTTACCTTATTAAAATCTACTTAGAACTACTTAATATATCTTCTTCTTCTTCTTCTTCTTCTTCTTCTTCTTCTTCTTCTGCTTCTCAAATGCCCACATTTGGCTATACTACTTAATATATCATTGTCCACATTATTTTTTCCAAACCGAACTGTGGATGCTATGTACGGTCGTGGCCGATTTGTACTCATCCCAGCATTCGCTCTTTGTACGGTGGAAACCACGAAAACCACCATCGGGATGGAGAACTTCTTGAAGTCTTCATTCTTCTTAGTTCAAAAACGTTCGCACTATCCTACACGTGTTCAAAATAATTGCTTTTTGCATCTCGATGTATATGTTCGGTTGGAGACCAATTAGTTTAATACTGTCATGGAGTTTACGTGGAACAATGCCATTTGCTGATATAATTAACGGTATAACAGTTACATTATTCTGCTTCCACAACCTTTTTATTTCAATAGATAATTCCTTATATCTGTTTATCTTTTCCCGCCAAGTTGTCTCTACATTGTGGCATAAAGGGACGGCAACATCAATTAAAATCGTTTCTTGTTTCTTCTTGTCAATAAATATAATATCCGGTCTATTGTGATGTATGGTTTGGTCTGTAATAACTGCCCGGTCGTAATATAATTTGTAGTCTTTTATTATTATTATTATTATTATTATTATTATTATTATTATTACTATCATTATTATTTTGAATTTAAAAGTGCAATTAAGTGTATAAACTATTAAGTGACAAAACGGAATGTGTAAGTCTGTGATCCGCGATAGCTCATGCGATTGGAACGCAGGTGCTACGCGTATGCCAGGTAGAGACCTGGGTTCGAAGCAGGGTTTTTCTACTTGTGCTTCATTTTCGTCATCAACCCTCACTGTCTCAAATAGTATGATTGCAATAATAGAGATATTAGCAACAATATAATCATCATAATCATCGTTTACTTACTAACCACATATTATAATCCATTTACAATGTGGACAAACATTTGTCAGCTTTACAGTGATACACACAAATACAAACATACGCCTGCAATCATTGAAATATTCCAAAGAAAGGTTAAATTATAATATTTAGGTAAAAACTTAATAGACACATTATAATAATCCTCCCTCCTCAGCAGGTTTACATTACTTCCCAGCACTGTCAGTAATTTTCATGTTACATAATATGGAGCGTTTTGCTTTGACATTTACAGCCATAATGGTTGCAGACAGGCTAAAGGGGCTCGATACGTAGAATCAGTCCATTGTCTGTTGTGGGCGTATGAATACATAAACTGTGCTTCCGGGACTGTGTGATATATCGATGGAGTACACGATACATTACTAAGTAATCGTAATGCACTTTGCTAGCCTATTTCTGCGGTTATTTTTAGCTCTTTAAAATTCTGGTACGTGAGGGACAGTAAATGATGCCATCATAAGATGGTGATTGTTGGGATACTACTGTAGGTATTGGCGCTGCTGTCGTGAGTGCACATTTTACGCCATTACTGTAATTCAGAGACTACGTGGATCAACATGCATGTTTATTAATTTTACATTTAAACAATTCAAACTGCTTTAATTTAATAAACCAACATCTTTACATTGTAGATTGAGTAAGTGAAAGTAAATGAAACTAAAATTAGCCATTCATGGTAAAACAATCGAGTACGTGTTCGACTTTTGATCCACAATATAGTAGACGCACGGGGATTTAAAACTTCCACAATTTTTCGTTTTGATTTTCGAAATATACAACTTTTTATTCATTTTGACAGAAAACTCAAAATTTGCATTGTGTTCTTCACGAAACCAAGGCCACTCGTTATTCAGAACCTCTAGCAGTCTTATTATGCATTGTACATAGTGATGCTCATATAAGCTACACTATGCGAAGTGCTCTCGCTAGTAGGCCTAACTATTTATACACATGAAAACCTCTATATATTCTTGGGCTCGGTAAGAACACAGAACTTAATTCATTTTTAAGTGACAAAAATATCTTACTAAAATCATTACTTCTTATATACTTAAGTATGTGTAAACATTTTTAAATCCTCTCCTCTCCCCCCAAAAAAATCCTGTCCGCTGGAGAAAAACCGGTGTCTTCACCAATGTCTTCGTGTTTTTATCCCGTTACCCCCCCCCCCCCCCCCCGCCCCACCCTCAGGCATGAATGTAACGTATTCCGGTACTTTGTGATTACACGTAGAACGCAATGCAAATATCCAATAAAAAAACCTATACACCCGTTAATATAATATATTAGGATTAAATCCACATATTATTCATATTATCCAACTGAGCCCATCAATGTTCGTTATGATGGCATGTTAGATAATAAATATGCAAGCTTAGTGAATGCGCTTTTCTATCTCCCCCGTCTAGTTGTGTTGATATAACGTGACTCCGCAACTATAACTGCAACTTATGCACCCATGCAACACTCTCTCATTAACTTCAAGCGATTTATCTAAACATGTTCACACAAGATAGTAAGTAACACAAGTTTGTTCGTCTATCAATTTATTCAATACTTTAAATTGCAACATAAAATATCATCGGCTTGCAATTCTCTTCCTCCGCCCTCGAATCCCACCAGTCTAGGAAAGGTAAACATGTCTGCGAGTCTGCAATGCAATGTCTTCAAACACAGAGGGCGTAAACAGCAGGGGTAACGTCATACAGTCAGTTCCAGCAACATGACGCGAACTAAAGTCGTGTAAATCTCTTCCATATTCCAGTTAAGTGACTGACACGGTTACACCCACAAGTTAACACGACGACAACTAGAATATGTATTAGCATAATATGAGTTTGATTTGTTGTTGCTGGACTAACTAAAACACGAGTCGGCACACCAAGACATCCAACCAAACTTTCATAGCCAGTACATATTTCAAGTGGTTTCGTTTCTCTCACCTATATAACACTTTATAATATACATTCGTGTATCGCACACAATTTATAATCCATGTTTTTATCGATGTTTGAATGTCGTTATTTGAACGGTTAGACAAGGGTGTCGTCGCCCCTAACCACGATTTAATGTTGGATATGTTTGATACTATAAATATTAGTTCATAGTTAATTATAGTATTTATTATTATTATTATTATTATTATTATTATTATTATTATTATTATTATTATTATGCATAAACAAAACATTTCTTTGATTTGTGATCGCTTTATAAATTAGAATGAAACGCTTCTATTATTTTCCATTATATTTTAAACACGTCATAAATTGTAAAAGAACACAATATAACCGATGTCGTCTGTCTTTCATAAAACTCGAATTGGCTACAAGAACCAAAGCATAATGAAATTGGTCAACAACACATCAATATCCAACAATCCAGACAGAACACATAACAAGTAGTTGATCAGTTCTTCCTAATAAAAGGTAAAGAACGAATTTTCTTCCATTCCAAAATGACATTTGCCTTCTTAAAAAAAAACTACAGCATAGCTAAGTTACATTATGATTTATGTAGATATATCATAAGATAATCTGTATCTTATTGCTATTTAACATAAGGGTAAGCTCTAAGTCCACAGCGTGTACTCTTTTCTACTTACTATGAATAACATACGTGGGTGTGTAGTTGAAGCTACCTCGGAGGACTGTGATAGGATTAAATCTCAAGTAAGTATTTCCGGGGGCCGGGAATCGAAGCACTGACCTCCTGAATCAGTCATTCATACAAGCATTGAACCACATCTGTCGGGTAGTAAATGTGAAGCACTTTGTCACGAGCGAGATTTGCTTTGTGTTGTGTTGTTTCCATAGACGCCGAAGACAAACGTAACAGGGTCATTATGACGTCACAGACACTGCACGTATATTAATTATATACGAAACTACTGAACCGTTTTAATTCTAGCCAGCACAAGTTGTATGTGCTTGACAATACCTATAGCAATACGAGCACTTCCGTTACACTTCAGTGGACCTTCTCAAGTGCATATTACACAATAGTAAATAGGTGATGTCTACCTTCGCATCTAACACAATTAATGAGATTGCTACTCTCGAATGCTTTGAAGGAAATCCATAGCGAGTTCTACAATCTACATCTGTCAAGTGTCCTCAAGGTAACTCAAAGTCATACAAGTGTGTAAAGTCAAACTAGAAACTGCTCAACTACGGAGCAACCTTTGACGTTGGTATCACATCTCGTTCGTTGCTGACGTTCGAATCTTGGCCACCGGAGTATTGCCCGAACCAAAGATGCGTTTACCTGTGACTGGTCGCAACCTTAACCGAAATCATAATTCTGATTAGTATCACATCAAAATTTCAAGTACGCAAGCTTCAATGATGAAATTCTTTGAAGTTGGAAAGTTTGTTGGTTTAGTCGCAAAGTCAGTCCTAAGTTCCCGTCAGATAAAAGCTCGTGGGTCATTCTCCGGCTGAGTCGGTATAGTTTCGAACTTCCATTATCTACGATGATGTTATAGTGGCTGAGACGGTCAAGAGCCTAGGGATTTACTAAATTAGATTAGTCCAATACTGTAAACTAATTATCAACAACAATTTATTCGCAATTACACCGAGTTAGAGGTAGTTACATCGAAACATCGAAAGTTTGGCTAATTGTTTTCAATATTTAATTTTGCCTAAGACAAACGAGGGTCTGATCTTATAGATACAAAAAGAATATTATTTATACCTATAGGTTTTCTGTATTTCCAGATATTCTACGATGTGTTCTATGCCTAATGTTTTAATATTTATTTCAAGTTTTGCAAATTTTTTATTTCGTTGTATTCACATAGAGATTGATTGCATTGCAATAATTGCAATTTATGAGTCAACATTGTTTCAGGGAGCTTCCGGTTGGCAACCATGGTTTTCCTATAAGGTCTCCTAAAATGTGTACGTATAATACGTGTGGAATATGTCACGTGTTTTGTAAACTCAGTCTCATCGATTTGTGACTGAGGTAAAACATCCAGTCAGAACCGAACTGAAGTCACTCCTTCCAGGTCCGATCTCGGCCGCCTGTAGTCATTTTGGTTCAAGGAACTACAATCAATATTGAACCAGGCCGGAGGAACCACCACAATATTATTATTTCAGTGCGCTTCTTTATTTTTTTCGCTTCATTCATATTTACGAAGTTCCGCACCCTTATTCATAAAATTATATATACTTAGAGATGAATACAAGTTTCTTCGTTTGATAAGAAAGAAACTCGGGGCTATAATCACTGAACATAAACTTGAGCGATATCAAAGTTACACTCTGACCAACTGAACTGAACATATTGCGTTCGGACAGTTCACTCTAAATAAGAAGCGAAACAAAAACTTTAATAGAAAAATATGTATATCGTGTTGGGGGAGAGACTTGGAATGGTATAAAATATCCATTTAGCTCTTGTGTGTGTGTGTGTGTCTCTCTCTCTGTCGCTCCCACGCGATCTAGGCAGATTCAACGTTTGGCGGCAGAGTGCAGCGACGCATGCGCAAAGGTCCATGAGTAGCACTGACGGCGATCCCGTCCACAGTTGGTTCGGTGGTCGTGAAGTGAACAGGCGCGCTCTACAAACGCTCCGCAACCAAAACTCTCCACCGATCGAACTCTTATATGGAGAATTAAATTCTAAATATAGACATATATATCCATCGTGACGAGTTTAATTATAAGACAGCCGTAACGATTCTATTAGTTAAATTTGTCGGACATTCGGTCGTAATTAAATTTTTTTTTGACGTTTATAGTGAAAACTGTATAAATTAATAATTCAAAATAATTACAAAATAAATTAAGGTAGATTTGTGTGTTAACATATTTAAAAAACAAACAAAAACAACAACAGTGCACTGGTTTGTATTTGATAAAAACGTACTCAGGTACGTAAAATTAATATTTTGAGTGTTCCATAAGTGTTAATTGTGCGTGTGTTTGTGTGCCGTGTGTAAAAAGTTACGTGAATATAAATAAATCTCTGTGGTCGGTGAATTATTTGAACCGACTTTTGTAAAATATAATAGCCTACAGTGTAATTTACCTCTGAATTGAGGTTTAAAACGTGAACTCTCGTCTTTTGTTAACAAATTGTCGCCCGTGTTTTGGATTATAGGTTGGTTGACTTCGCTTGATCCTTGCTAAAGACTGGTGAGTAATGGAACGGTTTAGAATTCATTCGTGCACGTTAATAAACTTAGCAATACCAAATAAATTAAACCAAGATACCCCACTTCGAAGTCTGCTATGTAAAAAACAAAACAAAAACAAACATGTCACAACCAAAATTTCCAGTATAACAAATCTTCATAGTAAAGGATATAAGCATATCGTAATTTTCATATAACTACAATATCATTTCAGATGTCAGATATAGATTGGCCTACACACCGTGAATATGTTTAGGTGCTTTATAGACGGTTCATAGAGTGTTTCATTCAAGAATCATCTTTCTAAGTCCCTTTGATGACTTGAGTTACGGATTTGTATTTCATCATTTGAACGTTTCAATAAATTTGAATGTCTACTTCATATAATACCGCGAGTTATTAAATTAATACTTTCAACTACAGGGATCGAGAATAGTTCACCTTGCCCCACATATAATTATAATTACACATATTTCCATAAGTGGAGATTACGGCTTCTCGTAGTTTCAGTGTACACATTTCGTATTTAAAATATTAATGTACACATTACCCTTATCGCTTATTTATTTACTAACCTTGTGGAGCCAAAATGTCTATTTTATCATGCAAACAGTATTAAATATGTAACATGCAGCCCGATTCAATATCCCAACAGCGGCTTCCGCCTCCACCAGCTTAACCCACCTGAGACGCGAACGCCGTAATTCGCTAAGCTTATCAAGCTGGATTTTTGCGGTAAACCAACTTCGTGTATAATCACAGACGGTCGTGCACCGGCATTTATTATATAATCATGGGATGGCAGAAGCCAGAAGCTGATGGTGATGGGGTTGAGGACGACGTTATTGGCTTTGGAGAGTAGCCTATCGAGTTACCGTAATACCGTGCGTGGAGGGACACTAATTTCGTTATGTCGGTAAAATAGTATATTTAACGTGTAGCGTGCAGCCTCGCTTCTTCTGTTGTAGAGGCCTTGTCTACACAATCTCTTTCGAAAACTTATGACAACTGAAATATCTTCACAATCACCTCTTTGATTATTATGATATTATATACATATATGTTAAGTTTTAAATTCTCACGGCTATATCTTAAATAATTGTAAATACAAAGTTTTAGAAATAACAAATATTTAATACGTATATATATATATATACATAATTATATATACATAATTATAATAATTATTAATTAATAATTAATAATTAGTATAACTATTATAATTATTATTATAACTGTTACTATTATAATAT
Source organism: Isoperla grammatica (assembly GCA_945910005.1). Lineage (NCBI taxonomy): Eukaryota > Metazoa > Arthropoda > Insecta > Plecoptera > Perlodidae > Isoperla > Isoperla grammatica. The sequence continues at coordinate 54,370,052 of OX246739.1, read as the reverse complement.
GTCAAACCATGAATTAGAGTAATTAACCTCAATTTCGAAGTAGGTATGCGTTTTCAAAGTTTAGCACTTTCGCTATCTTTTTATTTTAACACTGCCGATATGAAATTTCGCACATTTTTTAAATTAACTATTTATTTTTGTTAATTGATAGGATTGAATAATAAAGAACTGAAATTATTATATTTTGTTAAGTGTGGCTGGTGACCAAGTATCATTAATTATTTCGGGTTAAAACAGAAACGGGACGTTGGGAAGTTTCATGAATCATGTGAGTCAACGCGACACGAAAACGGAAAAAGTTATCTTTTTAGTTGATGATTTTAGTTTATATATATATATATATATACATAGGCTGTATACCAAAATTTTGTTTTTGAAGATTCCTTTATGGCACTTAGTTCTGTTTTTTTTTTTTAATGTCTGTCGATAGCGGTCGAACGGAAAGTCTGATCAACTTGAAATTTGGACCATCCACAAGCATCGATGTGGATTGAAAGTGTACAGTTTTGTGAGAAAATCGTTCGAAAAGTTACAAAGTTACACCATAGTTACTACAAAATATTTTTCTGAAACAAAATTGCGGCAAAATGTGAGATAGCCATATTTTTATAAACTTTTTTTGTCTTTATATGTTATTGTTATGGTGATTTGATTGGCAAAGTTACACAAAAGTTACTCGAAAGTATTTTTCTAAAACACAGTAATAGCAAAATGTGAGGTGGCTATATTATAGTCAATTTTCGTCCGGTCACGAATATACTTATTTAAATCCGATCTGATACGTATAAGAGGCAGAAATTACATTTCTATTGCTGTCAATAAGTGTTAGTAACGGTGGCGGACCGCGGCCAAACCCCAGACAAAATGACACCGATAAATCTTAGTAACGGTCACTGTACGACGTCCAATAAAGTAAGGAAATATAATAGCTATGAAAATTAGAAAGTTTTTGGCGAACTTTTCGTTACAAAGTTCGTAGATATGGACGCGCTCGCTTATCAACGCGTCAAAAAGAGCGTTTTCCTAGTATAGCAAACAATCACTTGTAGTCAATTTTACGATGGAAAAGACTAAAACATTTATAAGGGTTTACTGGTAGTGGTAATAGCGTAATGCTCTTGAAATACCGCGCATACACTACACGGCCACCGTACACGAGTAGGCCTACTGGTAGTGGTAATAGCGTAATGCTCTTGAAATACCGCGCATACACTACACGGCCACCGTACACGAGTAGGGCTACTGGTAGTGGTAATAGCGTAATGCTCTTGAAATACCGCGCATACACTACACGGCCACCGTACACGAGTAGGCCTACTGGTAGTGGTAATAGCGTAATGCTCTTGAAATACCGCGCATACACTACACGGCCACCGGACACGAGTAGGCCTACTGGTAGTGGTAATAGCGTAATGCTCTTGAAATACTGCGCATACACTACACGGCCACCGTACACGAGTAGGCCTACTGGTAGTGGTAATAGCGTAATGCTCTTGAAATACCGCGCATACACTACACGGCCAACGTACACGAGTAGGCCTACTGGTAGTGGTAATAGCGTAATGCTCTTGAAATACCGCGCATACACTACACGGCCACCGTACACGAGTATTCCTACTGGTAGTGGTAATAGCGTAATGCTCTTGAAATACCGCGCATACACTACACGGCCACCGTACACGAGTAGGCCTACTGGTAGTGGTAATAGCGTAATGCTCTTGAAATACCGCGCATACACTACACGGCCACCGTACACGAGTAGGCCTACTGGTAGTGGTAATAGCGTAATGCTCTTGAAATACCGCGCATACACTACACGGCCACCGTACACGAGTAGGCCTACTGGTAGTGGTAATAGCGTAATGCTCTTGAAATACCGCGCATACACTACACGGCCACCGGACACGAGTAGGCCTACTGGTAGTGGTAATAGCGTAATGCTCTTGAAATACCGCGCATACACTACACGGCCACCGTACACGAGTAGGCCTACTGGTAGTGGTAATAGCGTAATGCTCTTGAAATACCGCGCATACACTACACGGCCACCGTACACGAGTATTCCCATAAACGTGACCGTTGCGAATGCGACGACAATTGACACAACACGTTTGTCATGACTGGAATTTGATCATCCCAGCCGGCAGAATTCCTCGCACATGAAACAATAGGCGTCCGTTTACTTGTTTTATTGTTAGCGCGGTTGTGTACATTATTATAGCACGGCGCTTGGAATAATTGGCATTGTATTGAAGTGTCAACATTTCGATGTTCGAGCGGTGACGGCTGCACAAGTGTTTGCATAGCTGGGAACAAGTGGGCCAAATGATGTTATTGCGATCATATAAACGATGTAGTCGATAGCAAAACGATCGAGATATGTTGCATATATGGCCCGTTGGAAGTGTATTTTATTTTTTTCCTGATTCCAATGTGGAAGGTCCAGGGACAGTGGCGTAGCCAGGAATATATTTGGCTTGGGGGGGGGGGGGGGCGTGTGGAATTATGTGAGATAAGTATAGTGCGGAAACCGGATCCATCTCAATAAAATGAAGACGAGGGTGAGCGGCCCCCCCCCCCCCCCCCACAACATCGCCACAGACAAAATTTGATAATAATGTTTTTTGATGTGGTTTTAAACGTGTTTAGAGGAGTAAACATGTTTTCAGTTTCATTGGATAATTTCACCAACTTCTTTGAGGATACCATTGGTAAATGGTTTTATTGGTTATAAGCAAGAGCCAAATACGATTACTGACTTCACCAATACGTTACACACACATACAATTTTATCAATATTATCTTGAATATTTACTATACTGGGACTCAATTCTTCACGACTGAGGAAAATCCTGGAAATACCTTAACTATTGCCGGGGCTGGAATCGAACCGGCGACCTCCCTGGAATAGAGCCTCGCGTGTACCGCTGAGCCACTAGCCCGAACCTGAGTGCGATCATGTCCCTCTTGTTCTGGTTCTCAAGCTATCTTGTGCGAGTTTATCTCCGATGTTCACAATAACTACCTTACAGTTGCGCAACGATAAGTATGGGCGAGTCTTTACGAACTAAATGGTAACATTTACACAATCATGTCAGGTGAAACAAGGTTATTATTACAGATGTTGAGATTTATATTTCCTCATTTCCCTTCGCTGAAGTGACAAAACGACTTAAAATAATTTGCCCGGAAACACAATGAACTATTATTTGATGCAGAGAGAAGATACGGATAATGATAGTGTATCACATTTCATGATAGTTAAGAACGTCTTGAGCGGAAAGATTTGTTCATAATCACTTATGTTCACTCCTGAGTAACAACAGAAATTAAGATTTTTTTAAATCCCGTGTTGTCTTGAAGTTGGAGTGAAATTTACTGTAAATAGTCGTCTTGTATTCTGTATTTTTAATCAAGACAGCCATGTTCTCCCTCTTGTAGGTATAATGGAAGGTGAAAAATGAAGAGGCGAGCTCAAAATAAATTATTTCATCTTTTAGATTTCCATCTTCGGACTGGCGAGAATATGTAAATTTTAATCAAACTTTCCAAAGTCTATATTACAACTTGATAAGCAACATTTTCTGAAGAGAGAAAATGTCGCAACATTTGTGGATTTAGCTAGGCTTAATACGTTTATCTCAATTTAAAATTAATGTAAAAGAAAAGGATTATCTCACTTGAACACCCTCTCCCTATTCTTTTATTTTTCTTTCCACTTGTCTTCAACTCTACATCATGTAACTGGAAAGTAAATGCATCAAAGAGACTATAAGGGCGGGTAAAAGAAAAGTAGGAGAACTTATCACGGATAAAAAAAATCTACTCTGGAAAAAAGGAATAGCTTTTGTGCAGTCACCAAACAAAATCCGTGGAGTTCTACACGCATCGCCCTCTTCGTCGACTTTGTTCATCTGAATTGAAGAAAGTGCTTGCTTGCCTGGCTGGCAGCCTGCTAGACATCTCTTTATTCACTCAATGCACCCACTAACACTTAACTTCACTATCGCCCATTCAAGTTTTATCTCTCTCAGGCTCAGACTTGCATTTGGATAAAACTCCCCTTTGATGAGGATGACGATTCAATACTGCAAGCCACCCTTGGGAAGGACTACACACGGTCTATTCAAATTCTGACAGCACATCACACAAGTTAAAAAAGGCGTCCTGAAGTGTCCTTTGGACCAAGTTGTTTCTTTTGAAAGAGGTTTTATTAAAAATCAAACTCAATGACATCATGAGGCAATTTGTATAACCGGTATGTCGTGATATTCTTTTGTTATTTGCCTACCTATATTTCATCACAACATGGTTCCTTTTTAAAGGCAACTCCACACAGAAGCTGTTTCAAAGCATGTGTCAGTCTCATTTCTTAGTGACGCTCTCGGCGAAAGGATTTGCATCATGAACGAAGCGTCAAACCATATTTCATTACATTGATTGGTTCTCTAGCTTTCTCACTTGATCATTAGATCTTTTCAATTCATTGTCTGGGGATGATTACGGAATGCTGAGTTAGATAAAAGGCGAGAATGGTAAATGAAATGCTGTAAAACAGAAACGTCACCGATTTTACTCGTATGACATTTACATTCGACCAAGTATGAAGCGTACATATTGAAATTCATGTACTGGGATTTATATGTACGACCTTCAATCCTTCATCGTAACTAGGCACATAATACGATCTATAATTTACTAAAACTAAAATCATCTTGCTACGTTGTTACTCAGTAATTAGTTTACATAAAGTGAAGCATCAATTCAATGGTACTTTATCCTAAAACACACATTTATTTAATTTTATAAACACATGGCAATGATATTATGTTGTCACAGTCACACAAAACTATATAACTTCCCAACACTTGGGCAGATTTTTGCCATTGAAGATCGGTGAGCTGTAAACGCCATCATCGTGTACTCATTAGCATATGGCGAAACAACAGTTTGGGTATAAATTTCTTGATTGCATATTTTGATGTCGTAAAAACACTTTAAACGTTCTTCTATCTATACTTTGGCAGCGGCTTTATTGGTCAAGTCTTCAAAATGACCATGCAAAAACTATCTACACCTAATGCAAGTTCTCAACACCTGGTGTACTTATTTCTTATTGGATACATTATTTTAATGTCATACAACCATATACTCTGAAAATTCTGGCCAACATTTCGAAAACTATAATCTATGCATTAATCATTCGCGATTGGTCAAGCCGTGGAAGTCAGTTGTGGGAGTTCAGTTCAGACCTTAGAGTTCCGGGTGTATTGGAATCTAGTTTCCTGCAGTCTTCGCCTAAATCAATTCGCCCTTTGAAGGAGTGCCAACTGTCACTTTTATTAATATTCATTGTATAAATTTTACGTTTATTATAATGTTCAGTTTTTGAAAGACACGAGCCACATCGTGCGTGACTCTCTTGATGCTTGGCGACCGTTTTGGTGGTGAAACTGAGAACTGCAGTGAAACGCCCTGAGAGTTATAGAAATCGAACAAGAAAGCCCGTAGAGTGTCTATAGCTAACTAAAGATAACTATAAATGTTCTGTTTAAATCTTTCCCTTAGTCTTGTTTATAGTTGAACATGAACACTAATTCTTGAAATCGAAACTCTTAGTGGTTGTGAGCCGGTAAGGAAGGATAGATAGGTACATTTACATTCAAACTGGTGTGGTGCGTTGGACCGAAATCTTACGTAAGCAATTTATGAAGTTGTTCGTGATTAGAAAACAAGATGGGGGTCTTAGCTCTAGGTTTACGTCTCATAATTAACAATGGATTGTTGTTAGTACGTTGTTATACATTATTTTACGTTTCTGAATGTGATGGCTTTGGTGTGTAAATCCTCGCGTCGCGAGTTACGAGAAGAACGGTTTTAACGCGTGGTTTACAACTTACATGTTATAGATTGTGTAGTTGTCGCAGTAAATGACGTTTCATTTCGGGGTGTAGGGACCGACATTATTCTTTTCATCGTTTCGAATAAATTGACGAAATTATCTTTTCGTGTATACTCTGGAACGGAAGTGCCCTACTGCAGTGCTTCTGTTTCGAATAATAATAATTCCAGTACGGAAATGACAAGGTCATTATTTTTTAATGTTACCTGTTAAGTGTTACTTTCATTATTGTGAAGTCAATCAAATTATTTAGAAAATTTACCTCAGATCTCACATTTGACTAAATAACTCTCGGGTACTCAGTATACCGGTGTTGGTGTTCTTATCATCTGACACACTCAGTATACCGGTGTTGGTGTTCTTACCATCTGACACACTCAGTATACCGGTGTTGGTGTTCTTATTATCTGACACACTCAGTATACCGGTGTTGGTGTTCTTATTATCTGACACACTCAGTATACCGGTGTTGGTGTTCTGATCATCTGACACACTCAGTATACCGGTGTTGGTGTTCTTATCATCTGACACACTCAGTATACCGGTGTTGGTGTTCTTATCATCTGACACACTCAGTATACCGGTGTTGGTGTTCTTATCATCTGATACACTCAGTATACCGGTGTTGGTGTTCTTATCATCTGACACACTCAGTATACCGGTGTTGGTGTTCTTATCATCAGACACACTCAGTATACCGGTGTTGGTGTTCTGATCATCTGACACACTCAGTATACCGGTGTTCTTATCATCTGATACACTCAGTATACCGATGTTCCTATCATCTGACACACTCAGTATACCGGTGTTCTTATCATCAGACACACTCAGTATACCGGTGTTCTTATCATCAGACACACTCAGTATACCGGTGTTCTTATCATCAGACACACTCAGTATACCGGTGTTCTTATCATCTGATACACTCAGTATACCGATGTTCCTATCATCTGACACACTCAGTATACCGGTGTTCTTATCATCTGACACACTCAGTATACCGGTGTTCTTATCATCAGACACACTCAGTATACCGGTGTTCTTATCATCTGACACACTCAGTATACCGGTGTTGGTGTTCTTATCATCTGACACACTCAGTATACCGGTGTTGGTGTTCTTATCATCTGACACACTCAGTATACCGGTGTTCTTATCATCTGATACACTCAGTATACCGGTGTTCTTATCATCTGATACACTCAGTATACCGGTGTTCTTATCATCTGACACACTCAGTATACCGGTGTTGGTGTTCTTATTATCTGACACACTCAGTATACCGGTGTTCTTATCATCTGACACACTCAGTATACCGGTGTTCTTATCATCAGACACACTCAGTATACCGGTGTTCTTATCATCAGACACACTCAGTATACCGGTGTTCTTATCATCTGATACACTCAGTATACCGGTGTTCTTATCATCTGACACACTCAGTATACCGGTGTTCTTATCATCTGACACACTCAGTATACCGGTGTTCTTATCATCTGACACACTCAGTATACCGGTGTTCTTATCGTCTGACACACTCAGTATACCGGTGTTCTTATCGTCTGACACACTCAGTATACCGGTGTTCTTATCATCTGACACACTCAGTATACCGGTGTTCTTATCATCAGACACACTCAGTATACCGGTGTCTTATCATCAGACACACTCAGTATACCGGTGTTCTTATCGTCTGACACACTCAGTATACCGGTGTTCTTATCATCAGACACACTCAGTATACCGGTGTTCTTATCATCTGACACACTCAGTATACCGGTGTTCTTATCATCTGACACACTCAGTATACCGGTGTTCTTATCATCAGACACACTCAGTATACCGGTGTTCTTATCATCTGACACACTCAGTATACCGGTGTTCTTATCATCTGACACACTCAGTATACCGGTGTTCTTATCATCTGACACACTCAGTATACCGGTGTTCTTATCATCTGACACACTCAGTATACCGGTGTTCTTATCATCTGACACACTCAGTATACCGGTGTTCTTATCATCTGACACAACGCAGCCCAAACCATATTCTACCGTGTGGTGTGTTACTTCTTACTAGTATTGTGGTTAACATAATAAACCCGACAACAAACCATGTCTATCACTTATGTGTTGTTTAACAACGTGTTTCACTTTTAGTCAATCACTGTCCTGTATACCATGAGTAGAGCAGTTGATTACACTTTTTTTGCTAACCACTTGGTTGTCATACTGTGGAGTGATGGCACAGGTTGGCGCCGCTATAGAACCAATATTAATAATGTGTTTGCTGTCATGTCACATTAAGATCATAAACTGACTGACACTTCAAATTTTAAAACAAGCGCAACAAATTCATTGATTAACGAGCTCACTTATTTTCACTTAACTTAATCATAATATTACACAACAGAAAATCTGCCCACTTTCGTATTCAAAATCGATTTTAGAAAGGCGACGAACAGCAAAACATAAATTATTCTATTGATAATGATGGAGTAATTTTCGTTATAAAAATGAGTGAGTGGGGGAAAGCATGAATTACATTGACGATAGTATAATTTAAATGTAATGATATCAAGTTAATTTTCATAATAAAACGAAGTCATTTCTCAAGTTAACCGTAGAATTATAAGACGCTTGCCTAAAACGTAGCCTAAGATAGGACTATCTTGTACCTCCCAACATATTTGAGTGAATGAGGTTTAACATTAATTCTGTAATTGATTAATTTAATAGTGTTCGAGTCAATTTTCGTAATAAAATGGTTTTAATTTCTCAATTTAACCGCGTAGAATTATAAGACGCTTGCCTAAAACGTAGCCCCCGATACGACTATCTTGTACTAGTCAACCTCTTTGAGTGAGAGTGGTATATGCAAAGTGCAGGAGTGATCTGTGTTAGGTGATCGGATTAAAGCGGAGCAGCGTTGCTGGAACACGGAGTAATATGCATGGAAGAGGATTACACACTACACAGTGCGCAAAGCACAACAGCAAACTCGTGTTCGCTCTCGGCTCTCGCAGACTCGCGTAAGAGAATAGCTGGCTGGGGTGATATATTTCACTTTCTGGTTATTGAATGCACGTGACATGGGTTCATTGATATAGGATTATAGCAATAGGTAGCCTATAGTCTATTTTTCACTTTGCTTGTCTCTCTGTGTGGGGGGAAGGGGACGTGACAATATTAAAATGTGGCGTTTTTTAATATCGTTCGGGGGTTGCGAAACAGGGGTGGGAATAATTCTGATAATATCGGTATAAGGTGAATTATTGCACTAGACAATTTATAGGGTGTTGTCAACGTTTAATATACACTTTTCGTATAAGAGTGATGTTCCAGCAAATGTATATACGGCAAATAAATGAACTGCACATCGTTTTGGTTAACCTCATTTTCGTAATGAAACTCTTTCGGAGCAAGTGATTTGATTACGATTTACGACAAACCGCGGGTCTCGTTTTACTACTATATTCATTAATTAATTCTTATTCATTAATTAATTCTGTCATTTATTCATTAACTTATTTATTTTATTAATTTTTTTAATCAAAAACCCTTTCAATATATCGTTTTTAAAATAAAAATAAAAAATAAATTCACATTTAGAGTCCACCCACTCAGTAATTAAACTGATTTGCAGTGAAATAGCTACAAGTGCAATCGCATGACACGGTTAGTAACGCGATTGACCGCTTTGAGTTGTGTATACGGTGTCTGGCACTCGGCATGAAACAAGAGCTCTCCTCAAAGTACATTTGTCACTCTCGATGTTTGACATGTCGAGACAGGCAGACAAATACAACAAGGAACTGAAAGATAGCCGATCAGTCATAAACCTTATCAGGGTGTGTGTTCGGTTCGACACTAAAAGAAAGTGCATTCATATTTGTGTATTTGGCGTAGATATGATCCTCAAACACAATAGTGAGTCTACGCTTTTTCAATAATTGACTAACAGACAGGAAATTACAGCCTGTTTGTACTAAGGGCGAGACGATTTTAAGAAATACCCACAGGTAATTGATATTTCTCAACTAACAGATAATTTTACGAAATGTGGTTTGTTATTTATGACCACGGTTTGTGAGGTCAACATTGTTTTGTGTCATTGGGTGGTTTGGTTCGTAAATCATTATGAATTATTCAATAACGGGATGTTATAAAGTGAATGCATGGGTTTAAATGCACTGACTGTACCGACTACCGAAGTCCGTGACTATACGATCTACAGGTGGAATCAAAATTGGAATCGCTGTGGAAGTTGGACGAGTGCGGGCGCGATGATTCTACTTACATGATGTACTTATAAGCTAGACTGATTACTATGTTATATTATAAACTACTGTACTACTAATACTATTATAAAGGAGGCTAAAGAGAGCACCTATCAGTCACTCACCTATGTCACTCTGCAGTAGCCGTCTTCCCATTAAGGTGGGAAGACACCTGATAAATAAAATGAAATAAATACTTGCATGAATATTGGTGTTATTTTTGTGATGGTTTACTGTGTCACGGAGAGTAAATATATTTATATGTACCATGTCCAGTCATTGAAAATTATTCAATAAACCAGCTTTTGATCGATAAGTTTGAAGTCAAAGAGATTGTCTGGTCAAAAACGTGAATAATACCATTGGTGCATGTGGATCAACAAATACGAAAAACATTATTGCAAGAAAAAAGTTTATAAGCTTTTAGAGTATGATTACTTTTCGTACAACAATTTTAGAAAGATTAGCTGGTGTTTTGGGCAGTGATTTCGAATAAATGTAAATTGCCATTTTTGTCACTGACGACTTACGTTTGGATTTGTATATTTCCCTCAAGAATGCAAACACCTGAAAGAAACACTGTACCCTACTGGCAAAACGTTATTTTTAAATTGGATTCATCCATGCTTAAGTTATATTTTGAGGTGTCGGTCATAATTTCGCATTACGTCACATAGCTTGGATTATTGTCTTTGCACCAAAACAATTGCTTCTGCAATGCGGGTTGTTATTTAGAACATAATAATTCATTATACACCGAAAACAACGCGTTTTAGGTAGCTTAGGGGTTCAGTAACGCGGCTTCACTGCGGGATAACAACAAACACAAGAGAGGCCAGCGTTTTAAATTTATCTTTTTTTAAATCACAACTAACCTTGCACAATACGACGCTTAGCTGATATTCTTGTAATAAATAAACATGTTTTGTTCAACACCAATCGATTACTTGCTCAATAGTTGTCTCATTTGTAGAACATGAGATTGTTAATGCCATGGTCTATAGATGTTTTACCGTAGTTTCGGCGTGACTTTCATTGCCAGTGTAGTTAGCTGCCGTCGATTATGTGTTGGTCTTTCTAGAGTCTCTAGACTATATAATTAATGGCAGTCCTTACGTTCCAGCTTCAAATCCTGGCTTGGGCATGGATTTTATGTGGTGGTTTACGTCTTCATAATCACCCACTCAGCACCAAATCTAAGATAATTGGGCCCAAGGTTTACTTGCTCTTAGTACTCTCCAGGCATCGCGGCGCTTCGAGCCTTTCAAATGTGCTGGTCTATTTATTATTTTTTAATTTTTGTGTACATATTTGTACGTTTTATGACAAGTGGCTGTCTGAAAGGTAATGGTGAAGCCAGTTTTTCTCTTCAGGGGGATGGTCACAAACGTACTTCTTCATAGGGGGATGGTTAAACTGATACATTTATTTCTCTTGGGAGGTGCCCCCTCCCCCCCCCCCCCAAATTCGCCCACAGAAAATAACGGAAACGAGTCAACTCAATGGGCTTTTCTGAAGCGGCAGAAATCAACACGGCAAGCGTAGGGAGTGTGCGTGACTGTCTGTGGTCTGTGCCAGCGTACTGCCATGCCATGGCTCTCTCGACTGGGATCAAGTGTGCAGTGTGCAGTGAAGTGGCGGGGAGAATGTGTTTGTGTGCTCATTAAGAATGATCTAGTTGCAGTGTCCCCACGGCTCGATGTGCCCGCGCTCTCATGTCGGCCAATTAGAAGGCCGTGATGAATGCGGGGAAGAATATTTTCGTCGTTTCTTCTCCTCGCCAGCCCTTATCACACCTTCATTCTATTTTAACCCCCCCCCCCCCCCCCCCCCCCTTCTGTTTCACACATGTAAACATGTACGTATACACACTACACAGTCTTTTCCAGTATACGTTTCAGTATCCAATGTACTGAATTCTTATAGACAATCACCGACAAACTTTATTAAGGTTAACTATTGAGATCATAGATCTCAGTTTAATTAAATTTTTAGTGGATGGTAATGAGTATACATTTCACGCGACATTCACTAACGCTCCTGAATAAAAGTGTTGTGGAAAACTAATAATATACGACCTAATTATATTAGTAAGGTACGGACGGGTATCTACCTTGATATGTCCTATATGTACTTCAACTTTTCAAAATACACTGTCGCCTTTCCTTTACAAACACGTATTATATATTCATTATTATATTATAGTATTATTATCATCTTGTAAATATTGTTGTCCTTCTAATTATAATGCAATCAAATTTCAACCTAAGCTGAAACCGAGCGCGTTCATAAGGCTGTCTTATACTGGATGCTAGACTGAATAGCCATCCCGATATATATATTGTGACAGAAGAAATTTTAACTGATGCAACTGCTGCTTATAACGAATATTATACAACTTTGTCTCGTAAAATTACCATGAATTTAAAATTCAACAGCAACCTAAAGTAGTAATAACATTTTCATTGTTATTTCAGATTCGTTAAAGTAATCAATTATTTTAATAGTAACATTAAGGTGTTTGAATTAATATTTCCACGAGCATATAAACTGACAGCAAAAATTCGCATAAACTTATAATTTATTTCCAAGAAGCTTGACCGAAACCATGGTTCCCGGCGATCATTAAGAAATATTTAAATTCTCCTTCTTTAATATGATAATAACTCATAGCTACTTGATTCGTTTGTTACGTGGATTATAAATTTAAATCCCATTTGTCGGACATCTCATCACATCGCGGGCAATGAAACTGGTTAGTAATGTTGTCATAGGAATGCTAAGATGTATATCAAAACACAAATAACGTTTAGACGAGTTTTTTTTACTTTTTGTTTGTTTTTTAAATTGAACGCATGAGCAATACTCAAAACCGGTTCCATGTAGCCTATGTTAAGATCGCTTTGGGCCCATCTTACCTAATCGTTCTGGACCCCGCCCCTATTTCTCACTCATTCGTACGAAGGCCTACATTTCGCGTGTAATTTCTCTAACTATGCCCAACAACGCTACAATTTTCCACGATGACATTTTTTCCTCTCCTACGGATAAAGTGAGAGCTTGTTAATTATGTAATTCACCCCTCAGACGTGCTAACTTTATAATAGAATTTTAAATCTAATTTGACCGTATTAAAGTTTGAAAGTTTTCATTTAAGTTGAGGAGAAATTTCTCAACACAAAATGTCTGCACTAATAACGACACGACGTGACAGAATGGCGGGACTATCGGTCACCTAACGCGCCCCCTTCTTTGTCACATCCGTGATGTCCGTTGTCTGTCTTCCCTCTCACCAAAGGAGGAGTTTTTTATGCGTTTCTCGTTGTGTGTCACCTCTAATTACCTTCTCTACCCCTCCCCCCCCACCCCGTCCCCCCTGGATTTCGCCCATTCGAAGTTACCAACTCCACTTCCAACCGAACAAAATGGAGGGTGCGTCGCCATTGCCGTAGCCGTTGTCGTAACTTCTAAATTGCCTTTTTTTTTTACTCGACGCGTGACGAGAAGCCTCGTATTAAAATATTAAGTCCTTGGCTTTGGCGTTTTATGAAATACATAACATAGGTTTTGATGTATGAATAATTTGTGTAATGCCGCCGAATGCAAAACAGCTGCTCGAGGTTCCTCCTGGGGTTGCCTCTGGCTGGAAGGGTTCTATTCTACTTCTGCCGCGACACAATGTTATAGTTTTCAGAGTGTGTTGGGAAAATAAAGTTATATTCTTGCAGTGCGTTTGCGAACAAAACGGCTTCGAAACGGAGAGACATCACGATATGATGGCATGTACCGGTACCGCAGATGTAAGCCGTAGGGACGAAGATTCGAATCCCACATCAGGCATGTTTGTTATCCTCATTGCTCTGCAGTAACCATTCAGGCATAGTCGCGATACAAGTGTGAGGCTCGTTGGTTTAGTGGGTTCTTTCCTGCTTCCATTTCAGAAGGCCCAGTGTTTGATTCCCGGCTAGGACTGTTTTTTGTTTTTACTTTGTAAATGTACTGTTTCTATCTAGCCTATATGACACTGATATACGTAAACTGGGAGTTTGGAGCCATCTTAGTAACACAGCACGACGTAATAGTGGTGTAAATGCCCATTGAAAATATAAGTTCTTGTAACTTAAGTGGCGAGTGTGTAGGCAATAAATGCAATTGTTTAAATTGTCTGTTGTGCTGTCGGTAATTTGATTTATTTTCGTCTTCTGCATTGATTTACTGAAAAGCTACCAAAACCTTTTGAACAGGTACACCTTTGCAGTTGAATTTTTGGTTAAAACTCATCTGGGTTTCTTGGGCCTCTCAACAATTTGTAGCGCTTCTCCTAATACAGAGATAATTTGACTGTGCTTCAGTCTCTAAAAGCATCAATGGGCCAATCACACATATCGAGATGAATGAATATCTAAAATTAAATTTAAACATCCTTTTGACTCACGACCCCTTTTCGTCTTTTACATCACCCCACACATAGACACAAAAACCTTCAGGATAATCAGATCAAAAAATGTTGGGTTAATGAGATCAAACGATTTGAAAAAGCCCTTTGACAATTGAGAGGAAATTCGAGACTTGTTCAGGCCTAGGGTGACGAAACAAACAGGACTTGTCATTTGTTAATATGACATCTCTGTCATTCGTCTGTTCATTAATCATCTAGAACATACGACGTGTTTTTTTTAGACAGCGAGGGTGGGTAGAAACAACATTTAAAATTAATGTTAATTTTTGACGGCAAGCATACAAACTATTATTATTGAATCTAATGATTATAATCCCCCTACTCTAACTATCACACACACGAAGTCAACATGATATGAATCACGTATTTAAATATTAATTAGGGAAACCTATCGCAGCGTGGAATTGTGTTTGATGAACGGAAATATGAGAAGCCACGTGTGGCCCTACTATCGGTTTCAAGATTATTGTCGTCTTTGCTGTCTCTCTATTTTTAAAAATTTACAATAAAATAATGAAACGTCATGGTACATTACAATATACCCTACCAATTATAACTTATCGTCCGGAATATACCAATAAATTACTTAATATTTTCTCTACACAATCTGTCTACAAATATTTCTAGTTCGATTGTTGTTTAAATAACACAACTCATGCTACCAACATAACATAATCAAATATTAAATATACGAAACTAATGAAAAACAAAAGAAAACATAAATTGCAGTACACAAAATAATAAAATAAGTATAATTTCAATGTATGACATGTAATAAACTAAATGAAATGAAATTAGTTACTCATTTTATTATGCATTATTTTTGTGTGTTAATTTCAACAGTCGAGAACACAATTTTTGAAACAGATAGTATAGCCCCGTCTACCGTTGCATGAAATTGTGTTTGATCAACGAAAATACGCAAAGTTGCGTGCACGTAGCACGTAGCACTAAGCGGCGGTCGATATATCCATAGGCTACCGCACGGGCCTAGCAACTGAACCTGCGGTATCATCAATATGCCAGTACAAATGTAAACGTGCTTGCGGTCACCAGCCAACTAACCGCAACACTTTTATAATGGTAGGTCAGTCTGTCTTCTGGTTGGTGTATAGAAACGGTCTCGAGACAATTTACATATTTTCACAGTTAATTAATCAAATGTGGAAAATTGCTAATAAGGAACGACGTGAAGGTTGTATCCCTTTACACCTACTATGCTAGTAGATCGCGATATAGGGTGTATTCACGTAAAGCGCTGACGGCCTGACCGGGTACCACAATGGCGTGTGACAGGTAGCCTACCGGTAGTTTAATGTTGCAATGTTGTAGATGGCGTTTAATTGAAATTCAACTGTGCTCTTACATTTTTGCTATTATTACTGGAAAGCAACACAAATTACCTCCTTTGTCTCGATTACTTTTTTAATTTAATCGTTATACAATGTCATATAATTCGTAAACTTGATCGGGGGATATACGTGCTAAATCTCTCAGGTTCTGTGGAAGCATTTGGAACCATATTCGACTTCTATTGGCAGCTCAAATGTTTGTTGTGACGTCACGTGAATACTCCATACTCAGGTTCTGACAATGTTACCGGTAAGAACAAACCATTCTGTATGTTGGGTTCGAACCTACGTTTGTAGCTCCAAAATGTATTTTTTTTATATCAACTCCAAAAGAATAATATTCGTATAGTGTAAATCTCCGAAATATTTATGGCGGTCAATCCAATATACAGACCATAAAAACGTTTTTCAATGAAGACTTGACAAGATAATATACGTCGTATTTTTATTTAATGCAATGCGTTGCAACCTTGCCAAAATGAAAAAAGTACAAAAATCCCGCTCGTCTTATGTTTTCGAGTCGTCTGGAGCGATCAGAAGTGAGCTTACGAAAAACAATTGTTTTTAGCACGCAGTGGATGTTGCTACGTGATTGGTGCGTATCTTGTAGGTTTTCGTTCCCTATGCTCTTCCCAGTGCACTAATATTTTAATTCCCCGCGCGTGCCGGCCGGGATCCCTCTGCGCTGCCAGCGCCTATCAGGCTCGCAGGATAAAATATGTAAAACAATGTCGCGCCAGGGAGGATTGAAATAGCTACATTAGAACTTGAGACATGTGCATTAGAGTTATATTCAAATGGGAGAGATAAGATTAAGTTTTGTATTTTACGCTAAGCCAATAACCTTTTTGATGTATTCAGACAAAAACGCGGCTCAGCTCAGCATTAATTTAAATTTGTACAATAAGCTTGAAGTGTTTTTCGTATAGTCTACTAAATATATATTGTTATCGATATGTTTGATATTATTTTTGTTGAAAATTATGAAAAATAAATTGAAGCGATTTAAATCAATCCTATAATACAAAATTTGAACAAAAGTTAATAAATACCAAGACTGTTTGCCAAGTTTCAAAATTAGTAAATATACATCTTTGTTGTGTTGTTAGCGTGTCCGCGCTTTCTTCATTATTTTTCATTTTTGGTTGAGGGGTGTGGAAGGGGAAAGTAATATAGACCTGAAAATATAATAATGTATACTCATATACTGCGCGGGCGAGGTGAAACCCGAGATGCAAAGCCCCCTCATCAATATTGCGGGTACAGCCTGGACTGTGACGTCATGCAAAGCCCCCTCATCAATATTGCGGGTACAGCCTGGACTGTGACGTCATACGAAGCCCCCTCATCAATATTGCGGGTACAGCCTGGACTGTGACGTCATGCGAAGCCCCCTCATCAATATTGCGGGTACAGCCTGGACTGTGACGTCATGCAAAGCCCCCTCATCAATATTGCGGGTACAGCCTGGACTGTGACGTCATGCGAAGCCCCCCTCATCAATATTGCGGGTACAGCCTGGACTGTGACGTCATGCAAAGCCCCCTCATCAATATTGCGGGTACAGCCTGGACTGTGACGTCATGCGAAGCCCCCTCATCAATATTGCGGGTACAGCCTGGACTGTGACGTCATACGAAGCCCCCTCATCAATATTGCGGGCACAGCCTGGACTGTGACGTCATACGAAGCCCCCTCATCAATATTGCGGGTACAGCCTGGACTGTGACGTCATGCAAAGCCCCCTCATCAATATTGCGGGTACAGCCTGGACTGTGACGTCATGCAAAGCCCCCTCATCAATATTGCGGGTACAGCCTGGACTGTGACGTCATGCAAAGCCCCCTCATCAATATTGCGGGTACAGCCTGGACTGTGACGTCATGCGAAGCCCCCTCATCAATATTGCGGGTACAGCCTGGACTGTGACGTCATGCGAAGCCCCCTCATCAATATTGCGGGTACAGCCTGGACTGTGACGTCATGCGAAGCCCCCTCATCAATATTGCGGGTACAGACCGGACTGTGACGTCATGCGAAGCCCCCTCATCAATATTGCGGGTACAGCCTGGACTGTGACGTCATGCGAAGCCCCCTCATCAATATTGCGGGTACAGCCTGGACTGTGACGTCATGCAAAGCCCCCTCATCAATATTGCGGGTACAGCCTGGACTGTGACGTCATGCGAAGCCCCCTCATCAATATTGCGGGTACAGCCTGGACTGTGACGTCATGCAAAGCCCCCTCATCAATATTGCGGGTACGGCCTGGACTGTGACGTCATGCAAAGCCCCCTCATCAATATTGCGGGTACGGCCTGGACTGTGACGTCATGCGAAGCCCCCTCATCAATATTGCGGGTACAGCCTGGACTGTGACGTCATGCGAAGCCCCCTCATCAATATTGCGGGTACAGCCTGGACTGTGACGTCATGCAAAGCCCCCTCATCAATATTGCGGGTACGGCCTGGACTGTGACGTCATGCGAAGCCCCCTCATCAATATTGCGGGTACAGCCTGGACTGTGACGTCATGCGAAGCCCCCTCATCAATATTGCGGGTACAGCCTGGACTGTGACGTCATGCGAAGCCCCCTCATCAATATTGCGGGTACAGCCTGGACTGTGACGTCATGCAAAGCCCCCTCATCAATATTGCGGGTACAGCCTGGACTGTGACGTCATGCAAAGCCCCCTCATCAATATTGCGGGTACAGCCTGGACTGTGACGTCATGCAAAGCCCCCTCATCAATATTGCGGGTACAGCCTGGACTGTGACGTCATACGAAGCCCCTTCATCAATATTGCGGGTACAGCCTGGACTGTGACGTCATGCGAAGCCCCCTCATCAATATTGCGGGTACAGCCTGGACTGTGACGTCATGCAAAGCCCCCTCATCAATATTGCGGGTACAGCCTGGACTGTGACGTCATGCAAAGCCCCCTCATCAATATTGCGGGTACAGCCTGGACTGTGACGTCATACGAAGCCCCTTCATCAATATTGCGGGTACAGCCTGGACTGTGACGTCATGCGCAGCCCCCTCATCAATATTGCGGGTACAGCCTGGACTGTGACGTCATGCAAAGCCCCCTCATCAATATTGCGGGTACAGCCTGGACTGTGACGTCATACGAAGCCCCCTCATCAATATTGCGGGTACAGCCTGGACTGTGACGTCATGCAAAGCCCCCTCATCAATATTGCGGGTACAGCCTGGACTGTGACGTCATGCAAAGCCCCCTCATCAATATTGCGGGTACAGCCTGGACTGTGACGTCATGCAAAGCCCCCTCATCAATATTGAGTACTTGAGGCCTGCAATCTCTTTTCGCAGCATTTTAAATCAGTGTTCCAGCCAAGTAGTGAACTGCCAAATCCTCCCCCGCCACTTGAAGAGGGGTCATTTAACTGCTTAGATAGTGCAACCATTTCGAGGGAGCAAGTAGAAACAATTATTGGCAACCTCAAGACCGGTAAATCTCCGGGTAGTGATGGCGTACCAGTATCTGTGATCAAGTTCTGTGCCACTGAATTATCCGTTCCCCTAACTATTCTTTTTAATCGTATATTGTCGTCAGGAATGTACCCAGATAGGTGGAAATGTGCTAATGTAACACCTGTGTTTAAAAGTGGCGACAAAAACGACGCCTGTAACTACAGGCCGATATCTCTACTACCCATTTTTTCTAAAATGTTTGAGAAATTTCTGCATAATTTAATATTTTCTCATGTTAAGGCTTTTATTCCTGACTCCCAGCACGGGTTTATGCCTAGTAGATCTACTGTTACAAATCTTGTTGGATATTGTAACACAATATCAGAAAGTATTGATAGGGGTGTGCAGGTGGATGCTATTTACACCGACTTTTCTAAAGCTTTTGATTCTGTGGATCATGCTCTTCTCATTTACAAGCTTAAACATTTTGGCATATCTGGCTCTTTAATTGATTTATTATCAAGCTATCTAACTGGCCGTAAGCAGTCTGTTGTGATTAATGGGGTTAGTTCTCTTCCCGAGGAGGTGACGTCCGGGGTTCCCCAGGGCTCTATTTTAGGGCCGTTGTTGTTCAACATATTTGTTTACGATATACCAAAAACTGTACTGTCTCAATGTCTTATGTATGCTGATGACGTCAAATTGTTTGCTCCAGTTAGATCCCTTCAAGACTGTTTACAACTTCAGGAATCTTTTTTAGCTTTATGTCGTTGGTGTGCTACTTGGAATTTACATCTTAACCTCAAAAAATGTTTTGTTATATCTTTTACAACGAGGAGAAATCCGATACATTTTAATTATTCCTTTGGCGGTGATACACTAAATAGAGTTTTTAGTGTAAATGATCTTGGTGTTTTGTTAACCTCAGATTTTTCTTTTAATGACCACATAACTGCAATCCTGTCAAAAGCTTATAGATTGCTTGGATTTTTTAAACGTAATCTGCACTCTGTCTTTTCTAAAGAAACTATACGACGTGTTTACCTGAGTCTTGTGCGGCCTCAGGTGGAGTACGCTAGTATTGTTTGGTCTCCACATCACAAGACAAGGGTGGATATTCTAGAGCGACTCCAGCAGCGATTTGTTAAGTGGTTATCACGCCTGGACGACCCCACATTTGTGTACCACAGGAAGGACTATGTAAAAATATGTAAAGACCTGCACTTGCAAACGCTGTCTGGTAGAAGACAGGCTGCTGATTTTATGTTTTTACACAAACTTTTAAACAGTGGTATAGATTGTTCTGAGGTTTTAAAATTAATTCATTTTAATGTACCTATTCGTAGGACAAGAAGTACCTGTTTGTTTTATCCGCCAAAGGCCAGAGTTGACATTTATAAATACTCATATCTACCACGAGTACAAACAAATTTTAATAACCTACTGTCCCAACGAGTTGACTTAGGTATAGATGTTTTTAATGACTCAACTTTTACTTTTAAGAAAAAGTGTCGTTTATTGTAATGTGTTGTTTCTTTGTTATTTATAATTCTATGTGTCTATTTATTTTGTGATGATGTTTGTATGTTTTTTATTATATCCTGTGTATTTCTGGTTGTATAAACTGTGCTGGGATAAATAAATAATAATAATAATAATAATTGCGGGTACAGCCTGGACTGTGACGTCATGCGAAGCCCCCTCATCAATATTGCGGGTACAGCCTGGACTGTGACGTCATGCAAAGCCCCCTCATCAATATTGCGGGTACAGACTGGACTGTGACGTCATGCGAAGCCCCCTCATCAATATTGCGGGTACAGCCTGGACTGTGACGTCATACGAAGCCCCCTCATCAATATTGCGGGTACAGCCTGGACTGTGACGTCATGCAAAGCCCCCTCATCAATATTGCGGGTACAGCCTGGACTGTGACGTCATGCGAAGCCCCCTCATCAATATTGCAGGTACAGCCTGGACTGTGACGTCATGCAAAGCCCCCTCATCAATATTGCGGGTACAGCCTGGACTGTGACGTCATGCGAAGCCCCCTCATCAATATTGCGGGTACAGCCTGGACTGTGACGTCATGCGAAGCCCCCTCATCAATATTGCAGGTACAGCCTGGACTGTGACGTCATGCAAAGCCCCCTCATCAATATTGCGGGTACAGACCGGACTGTGACGTCATGCGAAGCCCCCTCATCAATATTGCGGGTACAGCCTGGACTGTGACGTCATGCAAAGCCCCCTCATCAATATTGCGGGTACAGCCTGGACTGTGACGTCATGCAAAGCCCCCTCATCAATATTGCGGGTACAGCCTGGACTGTGACGTCATGCGAAGCCCCCTCATCAATATTGCGGGTACAGCCTGGACTGTGACGTCATGCAAAGCCCCCTCATCAATATTGCGGGTACAGACCGGACTGTGACGTCATGCGAAGCCCCCTCATCAATATTGCGGGTACAGCCTGGACTGTGACGTCATGCAAAGCCCCCTCATCAGTATGGCGGGTACAGCCTGGACTGTGACGTCATGCAAAGCCCCCTCATCAATATTGCGGGTACAGCCTGGACTGTGACGTCATGCGAAGCCCCCTCATCAATATTGCGGGTACAGCCTGGACTGTGACGTCATGCGAAGCCCCCTCATCAATATTGCGGGTACAGCCTGGACTGTGACGTCATGCGAAGCCCCCTCATCAATATTGCGGGTACAGCCTGGACTGTGACGTCATGCAAAGCCCCCTCATCAATATTGCGGGTACAGCCTAGACTGTGACGTCATGCAAAGCCCCCTCATCAGTATGGCGGGTACAGCCTGGACTGTGACGTCATGCAAAGCCCCCTCATCAATATTGCGGGTACAGCCTGGACTGTGACGTCATGCGAAGCCCCCTCATCAATATTGCGGGTACAGCCTGGACTGTGACGTCATGCGAAGCCCCCTCATCAATATTGCGGGTACAGCCTGGACTGTGACGTCATGCAAAGCCCCCTCATCAATATTGCGGGTACGGCCTGGACTGTGACGTCATGCAAAGCCCCCTCATCAATATTGCGGGTACGGCCTGGACTGTGACGTCATGCGAAGCCCCCTCATCAATATTGCGGGTACAGCCTGGACTGTGACGTCATGCGAAGCCCCCTCATCAATATTGCGGGTACAGCCTGGACTGTGACGTCATGCAAAGCCCCCTCATCAATATTGCGGGTACGGCCTGGACTGTGACGTCATGCGAAGCCCCCTCATCAATATTGCGGGTACAGCCTGGACTGTGACGTCATGCGAAGCCCCCTCATCAATATTGCGGGTACAGCCTGGACTGTGACGTCATGCGAAGCCCCCTCATCAAT
The DNA here is from genome assembly GCA_945910005.1 of Isoperla grammatica. Lineage (NCBI taxonomy): Eukaryota > Metazoa > Arthropoda > Insecta > Plecoptera > Perlodidae > Isoperla > Isoperla grammatica. The sequence continues at coordinate 54,347,259 of OX246739.1, read as the reverse complement.
ATTGCGGGTACAGCCTGGACTGTGACGTCATGCAAAGCCCCCTCATCAATATTGCGGGTACAGCCTGGACTGTGACGTCATGCAAAGCCCCCTCATCAATATTGCGGGTACAGCCTGGACTGTGACGTCATGCAAAGCCCCCTCATCAATATTGCGGGTACAGCCTGGACTGTGACGTCATACGAAGCCCCTTCATCAATATTGCGGGTACAGCCTGGACTGTGACGTCATGCGAAGCCCCCTCATCAATATTGCGGGTACAGCCTGGACTGTGACGTCATGCAAAGCCCCCTCATCAATATTGCGGGTACAGCCTGGACTGTGACGTCATGCAAAGCCCCCTCATCAATATTGCGGGTACAGCCTGGACTGTGACGTCATACGAAGCCCCTTCATCAATATTGCGGGTACAGCCTGGACTGTGACGTCATGCGCAGCCCCCTCATCAATATTGCGGGTACAGCCTGGACTGTGACGTCATGCAAAGCCCCCTCATCAATATTGCGGGTACAGCCTGGACTGTGACGTCATACGAAGCCCCCTCATCAATATTGCGGGTACAGCCTGGACTGTGACGTCATGCAAAGCCCCCTCATCAATATTGCGGGTACAGCCTGGACTGTGACGTCATGCAAAGCCCCCTCATCAATATTGCGGGTACAGCCTGGACTGTGACGTCATGCAAAGCCCCCTCATCAATATTGAGTACTTGAGGCCTGCAATCTCTTTTCGCAGCATTTTAAATCAGTGTTCCAGCCAAGTAGTGAACTGCCAAATCCTCCCCCGCCACTTGAAGAGGGGTCATTTAACTGCTTAGATAGTGCAACCATTTCGAGGGAGCAAGTAGAAACAATTATTGGCAACCTCAAGACCGGTAAATCTCCGGGTAGTGATGGCGTACCAGTATCTGTGATCAAGTTCTGTGCCACTGAATTATCCGTTCCCCTAACTATTCTTTTTAATCGTATATTGTCGTCAGGAATGTACCCAGATAGGTGGAAATGTGCTAATGTAACACCTGTGTTTAAAAGTGGCGACAAAAACGACGCCTGTAACTACAGGCCGATATCTCTACTACCCATTTTTTCTAAAATGTTTGAGAAATTTCTGCATAATTTAATATTTTCTCATGTTAAGGCTTTTATTCCTGACTCCCAGCACGGGTTTATGCCTAGTAGATCTACTGTTACAAATCTTGTTGGATATTGTAACACAATATCAGAAAGTATTGATAGGGGTGTGCAGGTGGATGCTATTTACACCGACTTTTCTAAAGCTTTTGATTCTGTGGATCATGCTCTTCTCATTTACAAGCTTAAACATTTTGGCATATCTGGCTCTTTAATTGATTTATTATCAAGCTATCTAACTGGCCGTAAGCAGTCTGTTGTGATTAATGGGGTTAGTTCTCTTCCCGAGGAGGTGACGTCCGGGGTTCCCCAGGGCTCTATTTTAGGGCCGTTGTTGTTCAACATATTTGTTTACGATATACCAAAAACTGTACTGTCTCAATGTCTTATGTATGCTGATGACGTCAAATTGTTTGCTCCAGTTAGATCCCTTCAAGACTGTTTACAACTTCAGGAATCTTTTTTAGCTTTATGTCGTTGGTGTGCTACTTGGAATTTACATCTTAACCTCAAAAAATGTTTTGTTATATCTTTTACAACGAGGAGAAATCCGATACATTTTAATTATTCCTTTGGCGGTGATACACTAAATAGAGTTTTTAGTGTAAATGATCTTGGTGTTTTGTTAACCTCAGATTTTTCTTTTAATGACCACATAACTGCAATCCTGTCAAAAGCTTATAGATTGCTTGGATTTTTTAAACGTAATCTGCACTCTGTCTTTTCTAAAGAAACTATACGACGTGTTTACCTGAGTCTTGTGCGGCCTCAGGTGGAGTACGCTAGTATTGTTTGGTCTCCACATCACAAGACAAGGGTGGATATTCTAGAGCGACTCCAGCAGCGATTTGTTAAGTGGTTATCACGCCTGGACGACCCCACATTTGTGTACCACAGGAAGGACTATGTAAAAATATGTAAAGACCTGCACTTGCAAACGCTGTCTGGTAGAAGACAGGCTGCTGATTTTATGTTTTTACACAAACTTTTAAACAGTGGTATAGATTGTTCTGAGGTTTTAAAATTAATTCATTTTAATGTACCTATTCGTAGGACAAGAAGTACCTGTTTGTTTTATCCGCCAAAGGCCAGAGTTGACATTTATAAATACTCATATCTACCACGAGTACAAACAAATTTTAATAACCTACTGTCCCAACGAGTTGACTTAGGTATAGATGTTTTTAATGACTCAACTTTTACTTTTAAGAAAAAGTGTCGTTTATTGTAATGTGTTGTTTCTTTGTTATTTATAATTCTATGTGTCTATTTATTTTGTGATGATGTTTGTATGTTTTTTATTATATCCTGTGTATTTCTGGTTGTATAAACTGTGCTGGGATAAATAAATAATAATAATAATAATAATTGCGGGTACAGCCTGGACTGTGACGTCATGCGAAGCCCCCTCATCAATATTGCGGGTACAGCCTGGACTGTGACGTCATGCAAAGCCCCCTCATCAATATTGCGGGTACAGACTGGACTGTGACGTCATGCGAAGCCCCCTCATCAATATTGCGGGTACAGCCTGGACTGTGACGTCATACGAAGCCCCCTCATCAATATTGCGGGTACAGCCTGGACTGTGACGTCATGCAAAGCCCCCTCATCAATATTGCGGGTACAGCCTGGACTGTGACGTCATGCGAAGCCCCCTCATCAATATTGCAGGTACAGCCTGGACTGTGACGTCATGCAAAGCCCCCTCATCAATATTGCGGGTACAGCCTGGACTGTGACGTCATGCGAAGCCCCCTCATCAATATTGCGGGTACAGCCTGGACTGTGACGTCATGCGAAGCCCCCTCATCAATATTGCAGGTACAGCCTGGACTGTGACGTCATGCAAAGCCCCCTCATCAATATTGCGGGTACAGACCGGACTGTGACGTCATGCGAAGCCCCCTCATCAATATTGCGGGTACAGCCTGGACTGTGACGTCATGCAAAGCCCCCTCATCAATATTGCGGGTACAGCCTGGACTGTGACGTCATGCAAAGCCCCCTCATCAATATTGCGGGTACAGCCTGGACTGTGACGTCATGCGAAGCCCCCTCATCAATATTGCGGGTACAGCCTGGACTGTGACGTCATGCAAAGCCCCCTCATCAATATTGCGGGTACAGACCGGACTGTGACGTCATGCGAAGCCCCCTCATCAATATTGCGGGTACAGCCTGGACTGTGACGTCATGCAAAGCCCCCTCATCAGTATGGCGGGTACAGCCTGGACTGTGACGTCATGCAAAGCCCCCTCATCAATATTGCGGGTACAGCCTGGACTGTGACGTCATGCGAAGCCCCCTCATCAATATTGCGGGTACAGCCTGGACTGTGACGTCATGCGAAGCCCCCTCATCAATATTGCGGGTACAGCCTGGACTGTGACGTCATGCGAAGCCCCCTCATCAATATTGCGGGTACAGCCTGGACTGTGACGTCATGCAAAGCCCCCTCATCAATATTGCGGGTACAGCCTGGACTGTGACGTCATGCAAAGCCCCCTCATCAATATTGCGGGTACAGCCTAGACTGTGACGTCATGCAAAGCCCCCTCATCAGTATGGCGGGTACAGCCTGGACTGTGACGTCATGCAAAGCCCCCTCATCAATATTGCGGGTACAGCCTGGACTGTGACGTCATGCAAAGCCCCCTCATCAATATTGCGGGTACAGCCTGGACTGTGACGTCATGCAAAGCCCCCTCATCAATATTGCGGGTACAGCCTGGACTGTGACGTCATACGAAGCCCCCTCATCAATATTGCGGGTACAGCCTTGACTGTGACGTCATGCAAAGCCCCCTCATCAATATTGCGGGTACAGCCTGGACTGTGACGTCATGCAAAGCCCCCTCATCAATATTGCGGGTACAGCCTGGCCTGTGACGTCATACGAAGCCCCCTCATCAATATTGCGGGTACAGCCTGGACTGTGACGTTATGCGAAGCCCCCTCATCAATATTGCGGGTACAGCCTGGACTGTGACGTCATGCGAAGCCCCCTCATCAATATTGCGGGTACAGCCTGGACTGTGACGTCATGCGAAGCCCCCTCATCAATATTGCGGGTACAGCCTGGACTGTGACGTCATGCGAAGCCCCCTCATCAATATTGCGGGTACAGCCTGGACTGTGACATCATGCGAAGCCCCCTCATCAGTATTGCGGGTACAGCCTGGACTGTGACGTCATGCAAAGCCCCCTCATCAATATTGCGGGTACAGCCTGGACTGTGACGTCATGCGAAGCCCCCTCATCAATATTGCGGGTACAGCCTGGACTGTGACGTCATGCAAAGCCCCCGCATCAATATTGCGGGTACAGCCTGGACTGTGACGTCATGCAAAGCCCCCTCATCAATATTGCGGGTACAGCCTGGACTGTGACATCATGCGAAGCCCCCTCATCAATATTGCGGGTACAGCCTGGACTGTGACGTCATGCAAAGCCCCCTCATCAATATTGCGGGTACAGCCTGAACTGTGACGTCATGCAAAGCCCCCTCATCAATATTGAGAGTACAGCCTGGACTGTGACGTCATGCGAAGCCCCCTCATCAATATTGCGGGTACAGCCTGGACTGTGACGTCATGCAAAGCCCCCTCATCAATATTGCGGGTACAGCCTGGACTGTGACGTCATGCGAAGCCCCCTCATCAATATTGCGGGTACAGCCTGGACTGTGACGTCATGCGAAGCCCCCTCATCAATATTGCGGGTACAGCCTGGACTGTGACGTCATGCAAAGCCCCCTCATCAATATTGCGGGTACAGCCTGGACTGTGACGTCATGCAAAGCCCCCTCATCAATATTGCGGGTACAGCCTGGACTGTGACGTCATACGAAGCCCCCTCATCAATATTGCGGGTACAGCCTGGACTGTGACGTCATGCAAAGCCCCCTCATCAATATTGCGGGTACAGCCTGGACTGTGACGTCATGCGAAGCCCCCTCATCAATATTGCGGGTACAGCCTGGACTGTGACGTCATGCAAAGCCCCCTCATCAATATTGCGGGTACAGACTGGACTGTGCCGTCATGCGAAGCCCCCTCATCAATATTGCGGGTACAGCCTGGACTGTGACGTCATGCGAAGCCCCCTCATCAATATTGCGAGTACAGCCTGGACTGTGACGTCATGCGAAGCCCCCTCATCAATATTGCGGGTACAGCCTGGACTGTGACGTCATGCAAAGCCCCCTCATCAATATTGCGGGTACAGCCTGGACTGTGACGTCATGCGAAGCCCCCTCATCAATATTGCGGGTACAGCCTGGACTGTGACGTCATGCGAAGCCCCCTCATCAATATTGCGGGTACAGCCTGGACTGTGACGTCATGCAAAGCCCCCTCATCAATATTGCGGGTACAGCCTGGACTGTGACGTCATGCAAAGCCCCCTCATCAATATTGCGGGTACAGCCTGGACTGTGACGTCATACGAAGCCCCCTCATCAATATTGCGGGTACAGCCTGGACTGTGACGTCATGCAAAGCCCCCTCATCAATATTGCGGGTACAGCCTGGACTGTGACGTCATGCAAAGCCCCCTCATCAATATTGCGGGTACAGCCTGGACTGTGACGTCATACGAAGCCCCCTCATCAATATTGCGGGTACAGCCTGGACTGTGACGTCATGCAAAGCCCCCTCATCAATATTGCGGGTACAGCCTGGACTGTGACGTCATACGAAGCCCCCTCATCAATATTGCGGGTACAGCCTGGACTGTGACGTCATGCAAAGCCCCCTCATCAATATTGCGGGTACAGCCTGGACTGTGACGTCATGCGAAGCCCCCTCATCAATATTGCGGGTACAGCCTGGACTGTGACGTCATGCAAAGCCCCCTCATCAATATTGCGGGTACAGCCTGGACTGTGACGTCATGCGAAGCCCCCTCATCAATATTGCGGGTACAGCCTGGACTGTGACGTCATGCAAAGCCCCCTCATCATGCGGGTACAGACCGGACTGTGACGTCATGCGAAGCCCCCTCATCAATATTGCGGGTACAGCCTGGACTGTGACGTCATGCAAAGCCCCCTCATCAATATTGCGGGTACAGACTGGACTGTGCCGTCATGCGAAGCCCCCTCATCAATATTGCGGGTACAGCCTGGACTGTGACGTCATGCGAAGCCCCCTCATCAATATTGCGGGTACAGCCTGGACTGTGACGTCATGCGAAGCCCCCTCATCAATATTGCGGGTACAGCCTGGACTGTGACGTCATGCGAAGCCCCCTCATCAATATTGCGGGTACAGCCTGGACTGTGACGTCATGCGAAGCCCCCTCATCAATATTGCGGGTACAGCCTGGACTGTGACGTCATGCAAAGCCCCCTCATCAATATTGCGGGTACAGCCTGGACTGTGACGTCATGCGAAGCCCCCTCATCAATATTGCGGGTACAGCCTGGACTGTGACGTCATGCAAAGCCCCCTCATCAATATTGCGGGTACAGCCTGGACTGTGACGTCATGCGAAGCCCCCTCATCAATATTGCGGGTACAGCCTGGACTGTGACGTCATGCAAAGCCCCCTCATCAATATTGCGGGTACAGCCTGGACTGTGACGTCATGCAAAGCCCCCTCATCAATATTGCGGGTACAGCCTGGACTGTGACGTCATGCGAAGCCCCCTAATCAATATTGCGGGTACAGACTGGACTGTGACGTCATGCGAAGCCCCCTCATCAATATTGCGGGTACAGCCTGGACTGTGACGTCATGCGAAGCCCCCTCATCAATATTGCGGGTACAGCCTGGACTGTGACGTCATGCGAAGCCCCCTCATCAATATTGCGGGTACAGCCTGGACTGTGACGTCATGCAAAGCCCCCTCATCAATATTGCGGGTACAGCCTGGACTGTGACGTCATGCAAAGCCCCCTCATCAATATTGCGGGTACAGCCTGGACTGTGACGTCATGCGAAGCCCCCTCATCAATATTGCGGGTACAGACCGGACTGTGACGTCATGCGAAGCCCCCTCATCAATATTGCGGGTACAGCCTGGACTGTGACGTCATGCAAAGCCCCCTTATCAATATTGCGGGTACAGCCTGGACTGTGACGTCATGCGAAGCCCCCTCATCAATATTGCGGGTACAGACCGGACTGTGACGTCATGCGAAGCCCCCTCATCAATATTGCGGGTACAGCCTGGACTGTGACGTCATGCGAATCCCCCTCATCAATATTGCGGGTACAGCCTGGACTGTGACGTCATACGAAGCCCCCTCATCAATATTGCGGGTACAGCCTGGACTGTGACGTCATGCAAAGCCCCCTCATCAATATTGCGGGTACAGCCTGGACTGTGACGTCATGCAAAGCCCCCTCATCAATATTGCGGGTACAGCCTGGACTGTGACGTCATGCAAAGCCCCCTCATCAATATTGCGGGTACAGCCTGGACTGTGACGTCATACGAAGCCCCCTCATCAATATTGCGGGCACAGCCTGGACTGTGACGTCATGCGAAGCCCCCTCATCAATATTGCGGGTACAGCCTGGACTGTGACGTCATACGAAGCCCCCTCATCAATATTGCGGGTACAGCCTGGACTGTGACGTCATGCAAAGCCCCCTCATCAATATTGCGGGTACAGCCTGGACTGTGACGTCATGCGAAGCCCCCTCATCAATATTGCGGGTACAGCCTGGACTGTGACGTCATGCAAAGCCCCCTCATCAATATTGCGGGTACAGCCTGGACTGTGACGTCATGCGAAGCCCCCTCATCAATATTGCGGGTACAGCCTGGACTGTGACGTCATGCAAAGCCCCCTCATCAATATTGCGGGTACAGCCTGGACTGTGACGTCATGCAAAGCCCCCTCATCAATATTGCGGGTACAGCCTGGACTGTGACGTCATGCGAAGCCCCCTCATCAATATTGCGGGTACAGCCTGGACTGTGACGTCATGCAAAGCCCCCTCATCAATATTGCGGGTACAGCCTGGACTGTGACGTCATGCGAAGCCCCCTCATCAATATTGCGGGTACAGCCTGGACTGTGACGTCATGCAAAGCCCCCTCATCAATATTGCGGGTACAGCCTGGACTGTGACGTCATGCAAAGCCCCCTCATCAATATTGCGGGTACAGCCTGGACTGTGACGTCATGCAAAGCCCCCTCATCAATATTGCGGGTACAGCCTGGACTGTGACGTCATGCAAAGCCCCCTCATCAATATTGCGGGTACAGCCTGGACTGTGACGTCATGCAAAGCCCCCTCATCAATATTGCGGGTACAGCCTGGACTGTGACGTCATGCAAAGCCCCCTCATCAATATTGCAGGTACAGCCTGGACTGTGACGTCATGCGAAGCCCCCTCATCAATATTGCGGGTACAGCCTGGACTGTGACGTCATGCGAAGCCCCCTCATCAATATTGCGGGTACAGCCTGGACTGTGACGTCATGCAAAGCCCCCTCATCAATATTGCGGGTACAGCCTGGACTGTGACGTCGGCTGCAGCATAATTAATTACGCCACGATTTGTCTTTAAATTTACCAAACGACGTGCACGTCAAGAAAAGATGAGGATACTTTTTTAAATTTTAATTAATTAAGACGAAAACGCTTTCGGTGAATAACTTACACTTAAACTTTGATGGATTGATCAAAGGTGCTTTTTTCAATATAGCATCTTCCCATTTGCGAATGGCGTTTTTGAACCTTTGTGTTCCTTTGAGGTCTGAAATAGAATATTACTTCAAATTTGTGTATTTTACACACAAAAATAATCATTGTTATTGTTTGTTTTTATTTGCATACGTCTGTGTTAAAAATCAAGAAATCTTTTGTTTTCCCCATCTACAACGGTCGTTTTGTTTTGACATCTTCAGTAACTCTATGTGGTGGCAAACATAATAGTCATGATAAGTTACGTCATACGCCGAATATTTAATTATATACAAATTTCAAACCAACGCATTTTTAAATTAAATTTGTTTGTGCTTAGTCCACATTGGTTTATTTATTTCTATTTCCATTTCAGTTTCAGAAAACCCTTATTGTAGTTACTTTATTTGTTTCGGAAATGATTTGCATGTATACAACAGAAACTTCGTAACGTTATCTTTAACCGCCGTAACAATGAAGAAAGAGAAACTTACAAGTCTATTCATTTTCGAAAATTGTATATTTTATTATTTGAAGCTAACAAATAAATCGATAAAATAATTAATATTGGATAACACTAGAAATTGCCGTGGGATAGTCGATTGGGGAAACACTTATTAAACATGTATTTATTTTCTAGTTATTATTATTTGTTGTTCTAACGACGTAGGTACTCGACAACTAGGTCATGATATGAAGTCAGAGGAGATTGGAGGAAAGGGACAAGTAGGAGGGGAAAATATTTCAATTAAAATAGACGACAAATTAGAGGAGCTCATTTCAAGCCTTACAACTGCCAGAGTACACTAGGTAAAGCTATACTGCGGACACAGACAGGGTATTTATTTTCTAGAACAGTACAGCTTTCAAACATATCGACGCAAACACGCTACAAAAAACTAACGTATTGTGCCTTGTGCGGTATTTCTATTACGCATGCATTCGCAATATTTCATCTCCACTGAGATAATTACCAGTTTTTACAAAGTGTGCAGTTTATCCTAGCAGACATTTAGCCGTGGGCGAGGTCAATCTTTTGGCTTCAACAACTTGATCATTCTTTCAGCACACGATTATCTCGTTGGCGGGGCGTTTTAAATACTCCAATGATCAATGGTTGCGGCCGACGTCTGAATCCAGCTCTCTTACACGTTACACGTCTATAATCTCGACACCAGCGAACCTAAAATTACGAAAAGTGAAACACATTCAGTGTAAAATAGTTCAAAGAATATGAAGGAAGCCTTGCGTCTCTTAGTTATGACGAGTATAATTACAGGAAATGGAATGGGAGGAGTTTAACTCAAAGGAGATGTAAAAAGGCGCCACAAAAAGTGAATGGAAAGTTAAATGAGTGGAGATGATTTAAGATACTATGTGTTGGGTACAACGTGGATGAGTCGTGTCAGTCACTTGCCACGTATAGTGTGGTCACGTGTGGTGAGGTAACTTCCGGCTAGGCCGCTGGGCCGCGAGGCGCGTGAGATATTGTCTGGGCTAATGAGCCGCACGCCAAGGTTGACTTGTCTGGAATAATATTAGTCTTACTGTGTGTTTGAAATACGCTCGAAAAGGAATATTATCAATAATGACGCACGCACATTGAACAAACACAATTTTCGGCTCCATTTAATTCAAAACATTTTACTCTCACAAAAAGTGCTAATTCTGCATCAAAAATTGAAACCTGAGGTTTGAGACGCACGGTTTCGGTTATGCGTCCTGACCCTATCAGGAAGATCATATTTGTAAATAACGCATACGCGGATAGCTCAGTGATAGTGCACTGTACAAGCGTCTCTGAGTTGAACTTTGAAGGCTTTGGATATTAATCTCTCTTTTTTTTGCCAACGGTATTTTTAGCTCCACAGGCGCGAAGGAACTATTTTCTGAAATTTGAGTGGGAGTGGGGGGTGGGGGGGGGGGGGGGGGTGGGGGTGGGGGTGACGCCACTGATAAGTGTTTTCTTCCATTTGTTCAGTATAGTATAAGACGTATGTTAGTACTGAGTTTTCAGAATGGACCAATTATTTCAAAACTCGAGTAAGTCCCACGAAAACAGGGCACCCGATCACGCACTCAATAAATATGTATATTGGATCCTCAATGACGGTTCTATGTAAGATCTATATGACACACTCAACGGTAAGATGTCATCGGATAATATTTTATATTGATCGTTCCGTTTCATGTTTATGATGTTTATGCGATCGGGCTAATCGTAGTGAGATGGTATAACAAGACACATCTCAGTATTTTGAGCGTATCAGCGCGTAAATCAGCTGACCACGTATTTATTGTTTGTCCCTTTTCAAATTTGTAATAGGACAAAGCTCCTTGTCCATTAGACATACCTTAGGTCTACCTAATAAAGTATCTCCATGTTGGATGTTTAATAGTTTAATCTGGTAATAAATATATTCCTATTTTTATCGCGTATACAAAAACTTGCTAACTGGGAGATGTTGTCAAGATATTTAGCATGGTACAAGCGTATAAGATAATTTTCTTTCCATTTGATTATATTTACGACGATAGAGAGGCAATATATTTTGAACTCTCGTCGAGAAATTCGATGACACGCCCGATATATGTAAATACATCAACAACTGATTCCTGTGAAGTGGCGGTTTGCTAAATGAAATGTCGTAAAATGTACAATAATATATGTAAATATATGCCGAATAAGTTCCTACCTGTCCGTCAGTCACTGATGCGTTGAAAACTTGTTTTTGTTGTATTGTTATGTTGTTTGGTTATAACACAGTCATTCAGATGAGAATGGTGAGGAGTTCATGAGTAGCGCTGTGCGTGGTGATATTTGGTACCTTATAGTTTTAGCTCGTTGATGCTCAAATATCAATCAATCAATCGATGCTGTGGATCTGGCATTTCGTAAAAAAAATACCCTAAGAAGGAAATTTAACGAATAGTTTCAAAGTATATGGGCATGTTTTTTTTAAATGGGTATAATTGGCAAGTTAAAAAAGTACAAGACTGTAATGATTAAAATTCCAAACTCTGCAAACTATGTTTCTAATTCGAACGAAATGCGCCCAAGTATCTTTTATGAATTTCATGTATTTAATATTATAGGTCTATTCTATTACATATTAGTTTAAAATGAAACGCAGTGAGGATAATTAAAATAAATCGCTGGTTGCTATAGACATTAATTTGTCTTCTAGCTTCGTATTTTTGTAGAATGCTAATTGTATCCGTAATACCACGAACAGTCAACTTAGCATATAAACAAGTTCGCCGCGTGCACGTTCATGACTGTGTAACCATCCGTGTGACATTCAACTTTTATTTTATCTTTAAATTGAAGATATCAGAGGCGACCAAGCATCATAATAAGTTACGTGTTGTGCATTACACTATGGCAGTTGAATTTATGTTTGCATAAACGAGAAAAAAGAAAACCATACGTCAGTAACGTTACTTCTAACAACACTTACGTCTAAGCAATCAAGAATCACCGAGGGATCTTTATAAGTTATAATGACTGGAATTCTAATGACAAAGGATGAGTGGTACGTATTCAGGATTCCCAAAACAAAGATCACGATTTAGAAGAAAAGAACGTGATTTAAGTTACTCGAGGCGAGGAAGCCTGTAGGGATGCAAACTATTGGGAATAGCTGGTGGTGTGTATGTGTGTGTGTGTGTGTACATGTGCTTTGAGTGTCGAAAAGGCTCTTACCTCTAAAGTAAGCACTCGAATTCTTGTAACTTGGATTCTTATTATTCGTTTTCTTAAGCAATCCTTCACCCCACGCCTGGCTGTCTAGCGTTCTAGCGTTACGTCCTGATTACTGAAAACTTCTAAAAAAAAAAAAAAAAATCCACAAATCCATTTAGAAACCTAACAAAACAAAGTTTACTCATGGTAAACACTCGCCTAGATGTTCTCTGGTCGGAAGGAAAAAATCTCGAATGTTGAAAGTTTGTCTCCTGCTTGATTTATCGATAGGAAATTGGTTACGAGTTTCCTCGGTTAATATACTTCATGTACGGAAGGCGTTCCCGTGCTTAGATACCTAAAATGCAAATTTCGTCCCTCCTGTAGATTTGACCATCGAGTCAATATGAACTACTGTGGAATGTTAGGTTCTCCTTTTATGATACACGTGCCATAAAATTGGCGCAACAGTCGACAGCCGTGCTTCAAAGGGTAGGACATGTTATGTGTGCATGTAGAATGTAGAAAGACACCGCAGCACAATGCATGGCACAAAAATTCAAATTTTGTTTATATGTTGAACTAATAAAAAAAACATAGATATTGTGAAACCACAGAGGTTTTATTGGGGTACTGTATAATACAATCTTTCTGTACTATCTTGCACTAATGACTAATGTATGATAATTGATAACGCTCCTTAAAAAAATTGACACGGCAAAAATCATTAATTAAATATGCTGAGTTTAAATTAAATGCATATAAAATGAAATATGCTGAGCAGTGGTAATTTGATAAAAACGAATGGCTTGTACCTTTGTACGCATTTCTATTCAACCAATGGTTTGAGATAAGTCTAAAGAGCTTAATAGTTAATATAAACGAACACAACGTTCTATTATTGCAAACCTCAGTAATCACACCATTCATCAATTCTATACGACGGAAGTTGAAAGCTTATATTTTCTGGACTAATTGCGATTATTTCTAATATAAACATATACCGTGGGCTATTCATACGAAACTTTTCAACGTTCCTCCACAGCCGGATCTTTTCTTCCTAGTTTAAATTAAAGCACAGGCTGTACAGTACACAATCTGCAGTCTGCGGGACGCATTGGACGGCCGGCCACATTTTCATTAAAAGTTCGTTGAATAGTGCAACTTGAATGGGTCGGGTCGGCGTTCTCATTCACTGAAGTAGCTCTCTTTGAGCGACGAGGGCGATGGCACGCGGGTGGAGCTCGAACTAAACACGGACCTTATTCAGCCAGATTCTCAGATCGAGATGATGAGAACATCCCCCCCCCCCCTCCCCTCCTCCGCTCCCACACAACCACCGCCACCGTCAAAGAAGACCTGAATGATATTTCCAGATGACGGAATGAATAGATATGAGAGCAGATATACAACGACGTCATTTACAATTTTGTTTATTAGTGATGTATTTTTTTTTTGCATTTTTATTAATGGGGGTAATTCCTAGATGTTTTGATTTAAAACTTTCAATGTGGTATTATGAGCTCAAAGAGGTTTTAATGAGTTAGGCGTGTTGTTAATAAATAACTCTTGCCAATTCACTTGGCGACAGCGCATAATTGTAACGACCTTGTTGGTCGTCTAAAAGTATAACCGCGTTTGATTGCTGCTTTATGGATCGTAAGATCAGAAGGTGTTTGGATTAGCATCGTTGCTTATGAATAAGAAGAACTTAGAGTCAAGTGTTTATATTTATATAGATTCTAAAATCATGTGAGTGCAACATCTAGGCACGCGGGAGCGCGCCGGGCCAAGCCATGTGCGAGCTTCCACTAGGCCCTACGCGACTCTTACTGCAAGCATCGAAGTGCACTTAACACGATGTTGCCGAGCAAAACCATAATTGATGGAAACCTCAAATTGTAAATTTTAAATTTCATCCCAATCGGATGTTGCGTATGGAAGATATTAAGCCGTAAAGATCATTACAAAATTCTTATTCCTTGTCGGTCTGTGGGCCCCAAACGAATAAAGATATAGGCAGACGCAGCAAATTTTGCACCAATTTTGTTCACCTCCCGGGGCATCCTCTTTCACACAAAACATTGTAATTGGACAGAATGCCTACCTGAAAAAAATAAATACTCCCAAAAAATTAGTTATTATTAAAAGTTGCCGACGAAAACAAAATTTGTTGCACAACGTTATTGCCATCGATGTAGACAACTGAGTAAAGTTTCAGAATCCTATCTTGGACAGTGACCATGTAACAAAATAATTAGTTTTAATTACGGGAAAGAAATCACCAACAAAATGACAAGGTCCGCTTGATCTGCGCCTAGCGGAGGCTCGTCGAACTCCCAACTTGCGAGTTCGACGAGCCTCCGCTAGGTGGAGATCAAGTTGACTTGGATACATGCCAAGATAAGTCTTTTTAAATAAAAAGCATTGATATACCAAACAAAAATGCAAAAAATTTGCAAAAAAAAAGGCCAAGCCCAAAACGGAGAAGATTTACCGTTACAAACCAAAGAGGGACACGTACAAAAAACGCCCATTTCAAAAGAGATCTAACATTTAAATTGGTGATATCTAAAATTGTGGCCAAGCCAGTTATTTTATTTCCAATATATAAATATAGTAATTAATGAAATAAAAAATATATAAATGTTTACATCACTTATTGATATAAAAACAACAATTACAATATTGAATCGACTGACTGAAACATTTCGAGGTGGGAAAAACAAAATGAACACACTTTATTTATAATTAAAAGCTTGGCCGATGAATTTGCATTCTCAGTTTTAATTTCTTGGTCCTGAAATGTTTCTTAAATTGGATATTAAATTGATTTTAAAGTTCATTAGATTGATGAGTAATTACCATTATTGGCTTATAGTACGTAATATTATAATAATATATGACACAAAGCCAAATTACAAATTCATCGGGGTTCTAGTTTTGGAAACCCTCTGGTTGCTATGGGACTGTTTTTAATTTCTATTTTCAATAAGTAAAACAATTTTCTTAACAATTAGCCTAAGGGTTCCCTATAATATTTAGGGGACATTTATGCATTGGGTCTTGATCTTATTATGTATATCTCAATTCATAGTTTTAATGCTGCTTTTTCCAGTTGAAGTATATATAAAAAAATAATAAAATGATAAATAATAAATAATAATACACACTACACAAAGTACGTGTGTGTTAATTTCATTTGTTTATCATATGATTGTACAGTGTACTAGTAGTTGTCCGCCGTGGCTTCGCTCACGTGGATTTTAGGTCTTTGTACAATCATTGTGGTACACAAAAAAACGTGTTTTTGTATTTTTAAAGTAGAATCTAGATACCAATATTCAAGTCCATAACATGTTCGGTTGTTGAAATATATATATGTATATCTTCATAAAAAAAAATCACCTCAGCCCCTTTTCACGCCTCTTAAATTGATTTTTGGAAAAATATCAAAGATATGTTTCTTTATTTTTAAAGGAGAATATAAATAACAATTTCCACGTCCGTAACATCTTCTGTTTTTTTAGGTTTACGTGTATTCGTAATAGAATTTAATCACCATACTTTTTCACCGCCCTCAACTGGCTTTTCAGAAAATGGTAAAAGTTGTGTTGTTTATTCTAAAAAGATAATTTAATTGCCGTGTTTGACGTCTATAACATTTTCAGATTTTAAAATAAATAATACCACCCCCTCGTTTTTACCCCCGTTTTCAACGGGCTTTAACTTGATTTTACAAAAAATTGTATCACACCTGTTTAAGAATCTAAATACCAATTTTCAAGTCTGTAACACCTTCTGATTTCGAAATACGGACGTTTGCTCACAAAATAATTCACCCCCACTTTTTACCCCCATTAACTGGATTTTCGAAAAATTGTAAAACAATTGTCTACGTATTATTAAAGGAGAATCTAAATATTCAATTTCGCAACAGTAATATCTTCCGTTAATGAGTTTTAAAAAATCACCCCTTGATTTTACCCACATAACTGGATTTGCTGAAACTATCAAAATAAGTGTTTCTTTATTTTTAAAGGAATATCTTAATACCGATATTTACGTCTGTAATATTTTTCCAACTGCGTTTTTTTGAAATGTAGAAATTTAAAAAAACATCCACCCCCACTTCTTACCCCCCTTACTGGATTTTCAGAAAATTGTGAAACATATTCTTTGTTTTTGAAGATGAATCTAAATACCAATTTTCACGTCTGTAACATCTTCGATCTTGGGGTTATAATAGGTATTTTCTCATTTGAAAAACAACCCCCCCCCCTTTTTCACCTCCCTTTACTGGATTTTCGAAAAGTGGTAAAATACATGTTTATTTATTTTCAAAAAGAAAAATCTGTGTACCAGTTTTCACGTCACGAACATCTTCGATTTTTGTGATACAAAATTCACCCCCTCCACTTCCCCACCTCTTTTCTTCCAGGGCAGGATTTTAGGAAAATGATAAATGCCGTATTCCTTTATTTTAAAAGATAATCCAGCCACCAATTTTTGTTGGTGGCCACAAAAAAGAATCACCCCCTCTGTTCACCCCCGTTACCTGGATTTTTGGAAAATGGTAAAAAATATGTTTATTTATTTCTAAAGGAGAATCTAGTTATACATTTTTACTTCAGTTAGCATGTTCGGGGTTTGAGCTACAAAAAACACCCCCTGTTTTCACCCCTTAACTGGATTTTCGGAAAATGAAAACACATGTTTTGTATTTTGTAAAGAGGAATCTAGATATCAATTTATTTTCACGTTGGTAACGTCATAAAAAATTCAACCCCCAGTTTTCACCCCCATTAACTGGATTTTCGAAAAACGGTAAAACATGTTTGCTTATTTTTAATGGAAAATCCAAGTATCAATTTTAACGTCTGTGATAACTTCGGTTGTGAGATGTAGGCAATGTTAAAAACAACTTCAACCCCCTTTTTTACCTCCTTAGGGACAGAATTTCCAAAAATCCTTCCGTATTGGGTGGTTTCATCATAAGAGCAAGCAAGAGTTGATGAGTCAGTCAGTCAGTCACTCATTTACTCAGTCACTCAGTCAATCACTTAGTAAGGCACTTGCTTTTATATATATATATATATATATATATATATCGATTACATTTTAATTTATGGATCAATTATGAATTAATTAATTCATTTTTTTTATTTGTTCTTGCTCTTTTTTATAGAAGTTAGTTTTGTTGCTGTGCTTATTATAGTTTGTATAATATTATCTATTGTCCTTCTTTGTAAATCAGTTTTATAACTGAATAGGATGTACATGAAATAAATAAAAAATGCATTAATAAACAGTGCGAACAGATTCTTGTGACTGTATCATCTGAACTGCAGAGCAAGCTCGAGAGTGGTTTCAGAGGGGCTGTGGCGGACCGGAAGGTGCTATAATCACAAATACCTCACCGTAGCGTGTAACTAGTTACACACGCACCATTTCTTTTGCTCTCAGACGCGAGCCGCGTTCATGTAATTAATTTTCTAAATTTGTCTCGGGACCTCAGGGTTCAGATACCTACTAAATGTTTTGGACGTACGGCTGTTTGGAGGGCATGTTTTCTGTACCGCGTTCAGCTCTGACACTTCCCAACTCTGCCCCTTACCTTTTCTAACTGCTATACCCCCCGACGTAATATGACCTAGTTGTCGAGTACGTCGTTAAACACTAGATAATCAACGTCAAACCCAACTGTGCCACATACCCATGTGAAACCTGTTTAAACTCTGCCACTTCCCAATTGTGACACGACCAACTGTTGGTCTAGGTTAGGTTAGCCATGGCTCAGTTGGGAACGTGGGTCTGTGGCTCAGTTTGGACTGTAGCACATGTAGCGTGTAGCACAGAGATGTAGCACAAGTAGCGTGTAGCACAGAGATGAACGTGGCTCAGTTAGGAACGTGGGTCTGTGGCTCAGTTTGGACTGTAGCACAAGTAGCGTGTAGCACAGAGATGAACGTGGCTCAGTTAGGAACGTGGGTCTGTGGCTCAGTTTGGACTGTAGCACATGTAGCGTGTAGCACAGAGATGAACGTGGCTCAGTTGGGAACGTGGGTCTGTGGCTCAGTTTGGACTGTAGCACATGTAGCGTGTAGCACAGAGATGAACGTGGCTCAGTTGGGAACGTGGGTCTGTGGCTCAGTTTGGACTGTAGCACATGTAGCGTGTAGCACAGAGATAACGTGGCTCAGTTAGGAACGTGGGCCTGTGGCTCAGTTTGGACTGTAGCACATGTAGCGTGTAGCACAGAGATGTAGCACATGTAGCGTGTAGCACAGAGATGTAGCACATGTAGCGTGTAGCACAGAGATGAACGTAGCTCAGTTGGTATACGTGCCCGGCAATATTTCAATGTGGGGCTGATGATCAATGTAGATGTCATTATCGATATCGATTGCGCTTGTCTATTTTTAGTACGCTATGTATTTTCCCAATTCGTTTATAAAGCCATTATGTTTTCAGTCCGGGGCCATAGGATCTACCACGAACAATTTGACTCATTTGTAGCTGTCAAACGGCTGCGGAATACACATTTTTCAACGAAATCGATAAAAATATGTTAAAATGTTGAAAATGTTGATAGATTACGGTCTATTCTAGCAATTTATCATCGGTGTCGAATGTGAATTAAGTAGAGCTCATAATATTATTCCACCATTTTAAGGAATATTCCGTCTTTCTTTTCTACGAAGACTTGATTCATGAATTATGTTGTGACGGAAACCATAGAACGTTCTTGCGTCGTTCTTTTCACGTCCAAGCGAGTAGCTACTAGTGGGAATACCCAAAGAATCAATTTGACTAAAAACTTGCTTATCTCAAATTTGGTTTTCAAAACCATGATATTATGTGTCATGAAAAATAATGTTGATTACCCCAGGATTGTTGTTTTATTCCTATTATATTGTGTATATTGTTTACTAGTTAACATATTTTAAAAGCTATAAATTAAAGTACATTTAAAATTTAAAAAATCAAATTTGTTAATTGTTTATTAATTAAATAACATGATGACACAAGAATGATGTATTGTAGAAAAATTATGTTATTTTGTTATTCAGAGTCACGAAAGAATTCATCCGCATTATTGTTATTGTTAGTATAAAGCGAGCGTCCCCATTCTACTTTTATGGCAGTCGTTCTGTATGTTTGTTTGTTTGTTTGTTTTTTGTTTTTTTTTTTAGTTTGTGTTCTATGTCTCGCGATAGCAGTGTAACGGAAAGTCCGATCAAGTTTAAATTTAGACCATCGGCAACTTCGATGTCAATAGTTTTGTGCCAAAATCGTTCAAAAAGTACAAAGTTACACTAACGTTAGGTACTGAAAAATATTTTTTTTGAAACAAAAATGTTGGCAAAATGTGAGATAGCCATATTTTAACAAAGTTTTGTCCGGTCACGAATATGTTCGTTTTATGGCGATATGATAAGTATTGGCGAAGTTACACAAAAATTACTCGGAAATATTTTTCTGAAACACAGTAACGGAAAAGTGTGAGGTGGCTATATTATTGTACATTTTTGTTCTGTCCGAATATTCTAATTTAAACGCGATCTGATACGTATTAGTGGCAGACATTACATTTCTATTGCTGTCAATAAGTGGTAGTAACGGTGGCGGACTGCGTAAAAAACACTGGACGAAATGACAACGAAAAATTTTAACAACGCCCGTGCACAACATTTAACAATGTCGGGAATTATAACTATAATGGCTATGGAAATTAGAAAAATGTTTTCAATGCGCATTCTTGTATTGTTGTTAATTGCGGTTTCTATTTATTTCCTTATTTGTTTATTAATTAATTTATTGTGGTTTAATGAGGTACTCGAGTTCGACAACTAAGAAGATACGACGTCGGGGGGTGTTTGAAGGAAAATAATAGTTAAGATATTGCACAAATAATCGCATGCTCGCTTATCAACGCATCACAAGAGCATTTTCCTATTTATTGAAACAAAACGATTTTCGGATGTAAATGGTTAATACCATTAATCATTCTCAGTAATTTTGTAAGTGTATTGTCATAAGTAACATGCTTCCTAGACAGTTAATAAACACGTGACTGAAAGTACCGGTAAGTTAGCAACTTCCCGAATACCAGCAGCCAGCACAGCTATCGTCAACTCAGTCCAGTGTGACAACTAATGAACTAAACATGTCACGTGAGTAAACAGTGCCTACTTGAAGGACTGCACGAGCACGGCACTCTCTGACTCTCTGCCACGGCCCGTTGGGTTGGAGGCTCTCTGGCTCCGCTCCAGCTCTCAAAGCCCTCCACAAGAAAAACATTTCACTATTCACTCCTCAACGATTTCCTTCCTGTAGAACTTTGGCCCCGTTTGGGATTGATTGCACGGATTTCCAATAGATCAATCAATTTGATCATTACTGTACTGTTAATTAATTATCGTTCCGTTAGGAGTAGACACTGCAATTGAGTCACTTCAATAGACTTCTATCATAAGTCATGACTGACACCGGTATTTCTATAAATTTATTCAAATAAATGCTCTCCTGAGTTCAGTTATTTCTGATCATTCTATTATATTCACCATATTTAACTCATTCGTTACAAAGTTAAATAGATGGAGAGTAAGTTATAGTATGACATTGATCGGTAATGGATATTTGAATTTCGATTTGTGTAATTGTATGTACCTGTAGGCTAAAGAGGGTATGGGCATGCCCTTAACCCTACACTGGCCATCCTGTCCTTGGGACAGGATACAACAATAAAATTAATTAATTAATTACCTACATTCGTTATTATTGTTGTAGTTTCTTTCTAACCAGTGCAGACAGGAAAACCTATAGAGAAGGTCTAGGGTTCGACCCCGCTGGTTTGAATCATCAACATGATACTGGCATATGTAAACGGTGACTTCGGAGCCGTCATCATAGCAACAAGGACATAATAAGTAATGGTATAATGTCCCCCACTTAAAAATCAGTTCTCAAATTTTAGTGGGAGGACAATAAATAAATAATATGTATTAATTTTTGTTTTTTATTTACCGTGGGATAATTTGGTTCTCCACGACATAATAGGGTATTGGGATGATTGGGTAGGAATTACTAAGTAATGTTTGTAGGCCCCAATCCAGGCAACCCTAGCATTTGCCTTATGACGTATAGGAAACCTGGAACCACCTTTATTGAGGATTGCAGGTGGTGGGAAGCGAACTGGCAACCTCCTGGCTTGAGGCTTGGTTTCTACCGCTGAACTACCTCATGTCATGTGTGCTCATAACATGACCACAACGTGCGGTGGTGCATTGATATGATGGAATCATCGCTGCTCTTCCCCTCACAACTTGGTATTTAACCCACCAACCAGCCCCCCAACCCCACAGATTTCACTAAATGCCAGTGCTTCTGGGAAGGGGGTGTTATAACACCATTTTAATGATTTTTCCGAGTAAAACTGTGCAATGTACTTTTCTCTTGTAGAAAAGTCGGGAAAACAATTGTCATGTGGTTTTCAGATACTTGGTCCATCATACCAACATAACTTTAGCGAATGATATTTGTTCTGGATAGCGTAGCAAGCCCACCTGCCGGGACCCATAATATAGAGAAAGATCTCAATATCCCCGCTCCATTCTTTCTTCTGTTTGCTACTTCTGCCAGTGTTTATGTTCACAATGTAATTATATAAAATTTAACTTAATTCGAACGCTGATTATGAAAACGTTTTTTCAACCATTAATGCACCAGCAATGCAATTCGTCTACTCACAGGAAGGTTATATTTTGCATTGCATCAAGTCATAGTGTTTGATGAACTATGCTTAGATAATATACTTATTTTCTTTACAACTTGTCTTACTTTCCTACCGCCTGAAGGGTCTCTGGCCACCTTTCCCAGCCTAATCCTTACGCCACTGTTTACAATCTTGACGAAGTGTTTCACAACCGTTTACGTATACAGAGTGTAAACCACCAAATAAAAAGCGTTTCGCACGTCGTGCAATGTAATATTATAACTAAGGAATGTTCGTGATATTGTGTAAGGCTAGTTTATACTCGTGTATATGTGTGTTTGTGTGTGCTGTGTTAATTTATTTGACTGGCACATTTATTCCAACCCGTGGCGTGGTAACAAATATACATTCGCGCTAAGCAATATTGCACCGTGTTAGTTATTTACATAGAGTGTTTTTATTCACTCGGGTAAAATTGAAAACACGGAAATGTCGGGCTGTTGCCCCAGTGAGGAATTGGCGTTCATATTTATTTAAGATTTGTTACCAAAGGAGATTTGCTCGCACTGAAGAAGTCTCGAGACATTGATACTCTGAAATTTATAGTTCAGTCGAGAATGAAGTCGGGATATAAATGGTAGACGATTTTTTATTCATGTTTTATTTATTTTTTCTCCTCTTATAGTGTTCCTCCGGCTTACGCTCAAAAGTTTCTCTGCTCTCTTTTTGCGTTCTCGTTGTAAACGCGACGGGGAGGGGGGCGCGGTGGCGGTGGACATGTTCAAATAACATCGCCATAGCAACTGGAAGCATCTTTAGCGCACGGCTCCGTCCGTTGTCTCCATGTTGGCGTGTATTGAGTCTAGCTGGGCTGCAGTCTCTTATGGATTCTGTATCGACTTACAATCAAAATGCAATTTATATCATTTTTTTCTCTCTCGTGACATTCGACTGCTACGAAGGGTTTTAGAATACAAACTCTTGCGTTACCAAACTTCTCTCTTTGGGTAGTTTATGATCTTTCAGCGAGGAGCGACGTGATATGGGTCTCTCCGTATATTACTATACAGGACGAGCGGGGGTTCCGGGGTTCTTTACCCTGGTCTGCAATACGAGCATTTTTGGCGACATGTAGGAAATGTAAATATATTTTGTAGGATGCACGTCAGGCATATTGAGTCCTACAAGAGACGGTAGGATACGTTAACGTAGTGTCCTAGGCTTCAGGAATACGTAGGACAGCTGCAGACGGATAGTCCAAAATCTTATTAGACGTCAATAGACGTGGATGGATATTTGTAATATAAGTGCGTTCTGTAACATGGTTGGAGTGTTTGAGAAGAATGTTCATTGTTCAATTCCCTGAAATTGTTGAGAAACAATAAAATTTATAAGTTTGGTGGTGGGATTCACGAAACTGCGACATTCTCCCCAGCAATAAGAGTTGAGTTTTTTCTTTCGATACATATAGAGTGACTGAGTGACTATTAGTAGATTGTGAATATGTTGAAAATCCATTAAGCGTAAAATTTACTTTCCAATTATCCCATAGATTCTGCGGATCGTCGTGGTGGAAAGAATAATTGATCACCTTATTACCATATTCGACCACGGTTCGTAAACTCTGCAACTCTAGAATTTGCGAACATCGGTTTGTTGCCGGTCCTACTTTATGTAAAGTGTTGTAGCCTACTGGTGGTTCACGCTGATAAATTATATTATTCCCGTGGGCATTTATAAACATGCAGAGTTTTACTTCGGTGCAAAATAGCTAATATACGGTTTCCCCTTTCATTTCGCGCGGGTTTGTCGACTATCACTATATGTTTCAATAAGCACTGCCCCAGCTAGTTTGCCGACGCTTCTTCCATCAGCGGAGCCCCCCAAAAGAGCCCTGAAAATCCCACAGCGGACGGGGGAGGAATAACAAGTAGATTAGCCGGGGCATAACGTGCCGAAAACACGGCGGCCGCTAGTGTATATCAGAAAATGATGGAGATGGGAGCAGATAAGGGTGGCGCGCGGGTTTACCACGCGATGCTGCTGGTTTAGGCCGGGCGGAAATAGAATTCAGTTCAAGGGGCGACGGGGGGGGGGGGGGGGGGTAGGGATCAGTTACAGTCGCAGTCACGTCACCTGCGACTCTCATGCCGACTAGAGGTATTCGGCTGTGAAATTAAAGAAAAATGTGTTATTTTCGGCGTGGAAAAGTCTTATGGTGGAAACTTTTGCCGCTCTGAAATGCAGTGTCAGCAAAAGAGTTTAGCGGGAAATTGCCTCAATTTCTCCCCTACGAGTTGAAAACTATGCCGGAGATGGAGAGAACGGAAGGAAGACGAAGTGAATTTTACAACACGTTCCATGGTTGACACGTGGACACGGATATGTCAATGTTAGAAGAACCGCTACAGAGCTGTCGTGGGCTTTCCACCTGTGACTGTTTTACTCCGCCACTAGAGACGCAGAATAGAGAATATTTTGCAGTGAGGCGCGATTGCAACGTACCCCCCCCCCCCCCCCCCCCCCTGAAGTTACGATCCGACAACATCATCCACCATCACACCACTTATCGTACAATACCTCCTTATATTACAATATGCCCCGCTTCAGGTATTGATTGGAAATCCTGAAGATATTTGTAGGCTCACTTCCAAGCCTCATGACTGAGGAGTGAGGAAGGACTTACGGCCAAACCTTCAGTCATGATTGCGGTGTCGTGAATCGCACCCACGACCAGCCTAATCACAGACCCGCTTGCTACCGCCCAGCTACTTGAACCATCATCACACATTGTGCCTGTTTTATCGTCTCCCGTATAGGCCTATACGTCATCTCGTACCCAACTTATACCCTGCTTGGGAGGCTCCCGTATACGTAATCTCGTACCCGACTTATACCCTGTTTGGTCGCCTCCCGTGTACGTCATCTCGCACCCAACTTATACCCTGTTTGGTCGCCTCCCGTGTACGTCATCTCGTACCCAACTTATACCCTGCTTGGTCGCCTCCCGTATACGTCATCGGGTACCCAACTTATACCCTGCTTGATCGCCTCCCGTGTACGTCATCTCGTACCCAACTTATACCCTGTTTGGTCGCCTCCCGTACACGTCATCGCGTACCCAACTTATACCCTGCTTGGGAGGCTCCCGTACACGTCATCTCGTACCCAACTTATACCCTGTTTGGTCGCCTCCTGTGTACGTCATCTCGTACCCAACTTATACCCTGCTTGGGAGGCTCCCGTACACGTCATCTCGTACCCAACTTATACCCTGCTTGGTCGCCTCCCGTACACGTAATCGCGTACCCAACTTATACCCTGCTTGGTCGCCTCCCGTATACGTCATCGGGTACCCAACTTATGCCCTGCTTGGTCGCCTCCCGTATACGTCATCGGGTACCCAACTTATGCCCTGCTTGGTCGCCTCCCGTATACGTCATCTCGTACCCAACTTATACCCTGCTTGGTCGCCTCCCGTATACGTCATCGGGTACCCAACTTATACCCTGCTTGATCGCCTCCCGTGTACGTCATCTCGTACCCAACTTATACCCTGCTTGGTCGCCTCCCGTATACGTCATCGGGTACCCAACTTATACCCTGCTTGATCGCCTCCCGTGTACGTCATCTCGTACACAACTTATACCCTGTTTGGTCGCCTCCCGTACACGTCATCGCGTACCCAACTTATACCCTGCTTGGGAGGCTCCCGTACACGTCATCTCGTACCCAACTTATACCCTGTTTGGTCGCCTCCCGTGTACGTCATCTCGTACCCAACTTATACCCTGCTTGGGAGGCTCCCGTACACGTCATCTCGTACCCAACTTATACCCTGCTTGGTCGCCTCCCGTACACGTAATCGCGTACCCAACTTATACCCTGCTTGGTCGCCTCCCGTATACGTCATCGGGTACCCAACTTATGCCCTGCTTGGTCGCCTCCCGTATACGTCATCGGGTACCCAACTTATGCCCTGCTTGGTCGCCTCCCGTATACGTCATCTCGTACCCAACTTATACCCTGCTTGGTCGCCTCCCGTATACGTCATCGCGTACCCAACTATATACCCTGCTTGGTCGCCTCCCGTATACGTCATCGCGTACCCAACTTATACCCTGCTTGGTCGCCTCCCGTATACGTCATCGCGTACCCAACTTATGCCCTGCTTGGTCGCCTCCCGTATACGTCATCGCGTACCCAACTTATACCCTGCTTGGTCGCCTCCCGTATACGTCATCTCGTACCCAACTTATACCCTGCTTGGTCGCCTCCCGTATACGTCATCTCGTACCCAACTTATACCCTGCTTGGTCGCCTCCCGTATACGTCATCTCGTACCCAACTTATACCCTGCTTGGTCGCCTCCCGTATACGTCATCTCGTACCCAACTTATACCCTGCTTGGTCGCCTCTCGTATACGTCATCTCGTACCCAACTTATACCCTGCTTGGTCGCCTCCCGTATACGTCATCTCGTACCCAACTTATACCCTGTTTGGTCGCCTCCCGTATACGTCATCTCGTACCCAACTTATACCCTGCTTGGTCGCCTCCCGTGTACGTCATCTCGTACCCAACTTATACCCTGCTTGGTCGCCTCCCGTATACGTCATCGGGTACCCAACTTATACCCTGTTTGGTCGCCTCCCGTATACGTCATCGCGTACCCAACTTATACCCTGTTTGGTCGCCTCCCATATTATGTATACGTCATCGCGTACCCAACTTTGAACGTATACCCTGTTTGCGTCAAATTGTCGTGCGGCCCACGCGAAACTTTCACGTACGACTCCAACCTTTTGCGTGATCAGCGCTGTACGTAACATTACATACCTGACGCTCGCTGATTGGTTAGTATTTGTTGGCTTTCTAGCTTAGTTATTTATCCGCTGTACATATAGGCCTGATGCGCTCCCGTCATCAGCGAAGGACGAGCAGACAGACCCACACTGATTTATGGCTAGCTCGTCCCAGACGTCTTCATATAATTTGATTAGTTAGGTTCGTTCTACTTCGTCTTTCTTGTTCCATAGCCCCTGACATCGGCCATGTCCGCTCCCCCCTTTGTCCACCCTGTCTACTAATTCAGCGCGACGTTGGTAGGTACCCCCATGGTCTCCAACCTCCCCTCATAAAAATTAGAACACGCTACAGGGATTCTTTTTTCCAAAATCCAGCTACTGTTGCCTTTGAATTCGTCTGAATGGCTAAACCTATTTTTCAAGACCGTTAATCCTCCACCCATGACGTCGCATTATGACTCGCTTTTGAAAATGTATTGCCCCCCCGAATGACCCTGCAAGTAGGTGAAGACTGCCGAGTGTCATTACGGAAGTAAAATATGACTCCGCACGTATTATGTTTAGTGTGTCCCTTGGAGTATTGGGGGAGACTATTTTTCATACATTCCGGATTTCTACTTGTGTGAGCTGATTCGCTACTAAAACGGTGGCAGCGGTTGGGTTTCTGTCGGGCGACCATAAATCCTGCCCGTCACGTCAAACTCTCCGTCCGCCTCCGCCTCCACCTTATGTGGCCGGTGTTATGTATGTCACGTGCAGATTCTTCTGGTGGCCACGTGGTGCACGTTACACCCCCCAGCCTCTCTAATCACGAGTAAACCCCGACATGGTTCATTGCAAGGAACAAGAACCCAATATTTCTTTCAGTTTGTCAAAGACGAAGGCGAGGGATGCGTCTAGTTAGAGGCTGTTCAAAGTTAAGTATTGTTGTTTATAAATAAGTTCGGGAGGAAATGGCAAAGACATCACTCGCACAGCAAGGCAAGACGGGCAAGGCGGAGGATTTTAGAGAAAAGCGTTATACAAACACAATTGGTTCATTTCCCTCACAGACATACCGACAATATTATTTAGCGCACAACATTTTGTACTTGACTGCGACAGTAATTTGTAATTACATATTACTAATTGTTATACAGGTTTTTATGAGTTTGATTTGATTGCTCATTTTTGCTCTGTATAGTGTCAACTCTTTGGAAGGCAATAATAACAGTGTTATTTTATTTTTAATGAACATGATTATAGTATGATTAATGTAATGTTATGTATCAAGCTTTCAAAATGAATAAAACAATAAATCTCTCTTATATCTTGCCGAAAACGCAATACGTACCGTGAAATATTGCTACTGCTTTTAAAACATTATAATTAGGGTTAGGTGAATGTTTTCCATAAAAGGAAATATTATTTTTAATGCAAATCCCCACATCCACTCGCATCAACTCATAACCTACATGCAATGCCTACGTCATATATGTAGCAACAAGATTTCCACCGAACAACTTCCACTCAGTTGACACTTTTCAAAGTGGTTCTGCATAACTTTCATCTTTGACTGTCGCTGCGTGAGGAATTGAAGCCTTTTTTATTCTACCTACACAATTTCCATTCTCGCACACATATGTCTATATAAAGCAATAGGATTAAGTGCATGTATATATTTCTATTTTTGTCGCCCTTCAGTGTTAGTTATTCTGTCAGCCGGTCCCCACCCTGTCAGCTTACAAATTATTCATTTATATTATATAAAAGCCATAAAACTCGTTCTGCGTTTCGAGGTATAAATCAAAGGTTCGGGTACGGCCACACCGCCAATGTGGCGTCGGCCATTATATTAACGCCTTGTATGGCGGCGACGATAAATAAATGGCTCCCGCGTCTTGATTCTGTCGGAGTGACGTTTATTCGTATGTAGAATTTAACTCGTGAGTAGTTCAATTGATTTAAGTGAACTTCATTCACCATTCGGCCCTGGTTTGGTCGTTTAGCCGACACCAATTACGTGTTATTGTGTTAAGGGTACTCTCCTTCCTTGTTACACACTGCTGTTGTCGGGATCACAGCTAATCCACTGGCTGGCTGGGAGTAAGCCTATGATGTCATTTACTAGATTGCCATCTCCTCTGTACGGGTGTAATAAGGGTGGCTAACGGTGATAGTGATAGTCGATTACTACGGTTGGAGTAGAGGTTATGGTGAGAACATAAGCAGATTGAAAGAAGGTGGTGGTAAAAGTGTGTGACATATTTGTCGAGGAAGTGGGAAATGTCTGGGAGGGATGCCACTAAAATTGCAACCTTTCAAAGAGAGCGCTGCTGCGCGATTTTAGGATGGTTAAATGTTAGCTAAATATTCAACAATTTACAGCTAAACATCACCATTAGTTCACGTGGTTCCCGCCAGAACGCTTTCATTACGTTTTTGAGTCGTTATACATTACGTCGTGAAAATACTTTGAAAATATATTCAAAAGATGAAATGTATTCTTTTCTGAATGTAATAACGGTAATTTGTGCGGTGTTACACTACGTTTTAGTCCGTACTTCAAATTTGATTAAGGTTGAAAACATGGTTTCATTTCTAAATGACAAAACCTTCCCATTATTATGTCTGATGTAACACGCGTGCAAAGCCTTATTTAATACCGTTATAGATACTGTATAGAGGTAACAATACACTTCGAAATATGATTGAGGAAAGCGTGATATTGTTATTCCACACTGGGCCTATAACCAAAGACATAAAAACTTCCAAAGAACGTCTCTGTGAATTGTTCATCCTCTCGAGCATTGAGAGTTGAGACGGAAGCAACGCATCTCTACATTTGATTCGCCCCATTGTTAACTTTTATTGCACTTTGTGTTCATTTCGTGTTTTGTGGAAAAAAAACATTACCAATTTTCAAAGTCCAAACAAGTTGTGTCCGCCGAGTTGTTTGGAAGTGTTGTTCTCTGATGGAGTCACGGCTGGAAGTCAATGATACGTCGCCGTTCACAGCGGGGGACCCAAGAATGTCATCTCATTCTGCTGGGCTATCCGGAAACATCGGACAACAATAAGGACACATTCTTTGGGAGCAGTTGTTCGTTCACACTCTGTAGATATACACGAGGTTGGCAAGACCACCTATAGCATCGAGAGCAGACACAA
This sequence comes from Isoperla grammatica, assembly GCA_945910005.1. Classification (NCBI taxonomy): domain Eukaryota; kingdom Metazoa; phylum Arthropoda; class Insecta; order Plecoptera; family Perlodidae; genus Isoperla; species Isoperla grammatica. Next base: position 54,317,121 of record OX246739.1, on the reverse strand, counting down.
ATTCCCCGGTCAAGTTCAATTATTGACCCCTCGAGTTCATCAAAACTTACGACCACCAAAGAATTCTGAGAAATGTCTCGAGGGCTTTCGATGGATAAAAGTTTATGAAGTGTGACGGAAGCGGGAAGTGTTATGAAGGCGTCTCTTAGAATATGTGCAAGTACAGGGTACCACCCACTAAGGATGGGGTTATTTTTAGAAGTTCAGTTTTTAAATGGATTTCATACATATTCTGAGATAATTTCTTCGGTATGTATTCTGCGGTGGTGTGACAAAACACCTTTGTTTAGCTGGTGTTAGCTGGAGTCGTGTTATCTTATAATGTGTAACACTAATCAATTAATTAACAATAAATAAGAGACAACAAGAAATCATGAGAATAGAGAAAAACGACCAATATTAAGAAAAGTGTTCCTACAGGTTAATTTGTTTTTTTGGGCTGCACACTGCGAAAACATTTTACCCAACAGATTATTTATTTTTAGCAGGGATCCGACTAGTTTTGTTTTTTGAACATAGCCGAAGCCTAGCCTAGCCAGTCACTGGCAAAGCTAGCCCAGCTGCAAGCCTAGCCGCGGTTAGCTTTAAAAAAAAAACGTAGCCGAGCTAAAAGTTAGCTGGCTTTCACAGAACATAGCCCAGCCGAGCTCGAAGCTAGCTAGCTTAGAACGAACCTAGCCGAGCCAAGCTGGAATCTAGCTGGCTTACAAAGAACATAGCCCAGCCCAGCCAGAAGATAGCCGGAGTAAAAAAAACATAGCCTAGCCTAGCTTGAAACTAGCTGATACGGGAGAAACATAGCTTAGCCTAGCCTAGCCTAGCTGGAAGCTAGCCGGGGCAGAAAGAACATAACAGTTAGAATCATAGCCTTGCATTACAAAAATGAGGTGCAAACGAAACATGAAACCTGCTTATTTGAAAGGTTGCGAATAGCTAAGTGATGAATAGCTAGTGAATAACTAGTGAATTGAATAGCTAAGTGAAGTGATTACTATGGATGAAAAAATCGGTTATTTATATTTGCTATAGGCCTATATGTTTAAAAAGTTAATAACGAGTAAATAATAATCTAGTGGTAGCCTGTGCTTAATTTCAGGGTGGACACGGCCACCTACTAATTTTCCTGGGAGGAGGGGGGGGGGGGGGGGGGGGGGCGGCGGACGCGTTCGCCCACTTATTTTTTTGGAAAATCCTAATTAAAAAGTCAATACGATGTTGTAGTAAACTGGATAGCCTGTCTGTAGTTACTGTACTAATGTGGCGACTGCACTTTTCCATATATCCTCCCTGCTGCTTGTTGACAAGATTATGCCAGCTAGATTGGCAGGGGTAGGGGGAGGTTAGTATTTTGGGTTTCCTTAAAGTCAAGCAGATGACAAGAAAAGGTGATTTTTATTACAGAAAACAAGAAAGCGCAAGACGCCTCTCAACCCCCCCTCCCCCCCCTCCACAGGGTTGACATACATCCCGCTATTAACTTGGTTAGATCCTGCAATACAAGGTTCGACGACTGTAGTTCTTCCAGTATGAAAAGACGGGTTGTTGCCGACATCGGCCTGGGCGATAGGTTGTAAACTTAAAAGCCACCCTAATTGACCACTTGCGACCGCTTCCTGCGTAGCCATAGATGTGTATTTGGCGAAGAATGCGCTCTCTCCCTCGCTCTCTCCGTAATATCTCTTTCACCCCCAATAGCAAGCAGCAATGTCTTGTGAATAATACTTGAATGCTTGAATAATGCTTTGTGAATGAAAATAATTTACGATGTTACCAGTGAAAAGACCCCTTCGAACTTGCACTGACAACCATGCAGTCAATTATTGTGCCAGGCGGCTATTAGACGGTAGGCGGTATTGGGAGTACAATAAGATTAACTGCGTTAAAAGTGTTAATAAACAAGGTCCATTGTCCCTTTGAGGGAAACGAAACACGTCAAATGCTGCTGGACGAACACATGTTGGGAAACAAAAGCTAACACAGCCAGCTACTCGAAAATCTTAGCCAGCTCGCAAAAATGTAGCCAGCCACAACCTAGAAAGACAGCCAGCTAAGAACAAGCTGCTTGAGAAAACGTAGCTAGCCAAAAGCTAGCTAGCCAGCTACTCGAAAATCTTAGCCAGCGAACCTAGCCTGCAGCTCGCAAAAATGTAGCCAAAACCTAGCTAGCTTGCAGCCTGATAAAACGTAGCCAGCTAAAAGAAAGCTAGCCAGCTTTATGAAAAAAACGTAGCCAGCCAGAAGCTAGCTAGCTGGCGGCTCGATAAAACGAGCCAGACCAAAGCTAGCTAGCCTGCAGCTTGACAAAACCTAGCCAGCTAAGAGAAAGCTAGCCGGGCTGATTGAAAAAACGTAGCTAGCCAAAAGCTAGCTAGCCGACTGCTCAAAAAAATGCAGCTGGACACATTCTAGCCTAGCCTAGCCTAGCCTAGTCGGATCTCTGATTTTTAGACGTTGAAATTTGCAGTAAGTTTATTTTCTTTTATCATAGTGAACAACATTCAAAATTGATACAAAAATGTGAAGAAAATTCGAATCTAAACAATCGTTTTTCTTGAATTATTTTATTTTAATTTAACATATTTCTAATTGCATTTGCTCAGAGTGCAAAGTGAACGTGCGGGACATCCAGCAAGAGTGTGATCATCAGTCGACCTCTCTTTGCGCTAGCATTGCGCAATCTCCAACGAATCCGTGAAAGTTAGCGCACGTATTCGTATTACACATGACCACCGTGTCTCAATGACATATCATCTCGTTCCACTTCACAGAAGCTGACTATCTCGTCTTTGACGGTATAGATATCGGTGTGACTTGGTTGAACGTCGCTACCAGTAACTAGATATACGTGGAATGATATCAAACTGTGTTGGAATGTGTGTTGGGAGTGTTCTATGTCATTGACCAGTTGACTCGGTTCAACTAATGAACACTTTGTTGTTTAGGTAATCACTTATCAGAATCGTACTTGCTTGACACAAAGCCGACAAATGCCGAACTCCGCTGAACATTTACTGACTGTCAAAATATTTCCGCTATACAATATGATTTTAATTTTATAGAATATCCCCATTAAGCCCGTTGTAATCACAAATTGCTAGTTATCATGACAAAACTAAAGAGCAATTTATTGTTGAAGGTTATCAGCTGTTGTGTTGTAATGTTATAAGAATAAACTTAACATATTCAAGTATGTTTGTTTGAAGTGCAAGCTTAAAACTTATACACTTCTTAGGTCCAACTCGGTCCAAATGCACCAACTTTGTTAAGCTCCAATTTAGTAATCTCGCTTTGGTAACGGTCCATGGACAAGCATTACTTTCAAAATGAACTGCAGTCGCCATGTTTGTTGGTAGCTAGTCTCAGATTACCGGCTAGTCAGAGATCAAAAGTTGGCCCGTAATTAGACAATGTGTGCGAATAATCATTTGACAACTTCGTTAAACGTAATGTTATCTACAATTCTGCATCACAGTGACCTTTGAACTTTGGAGAGACTACCAGGATAAAATTGGTTGCGGCTGGGTCATTGCTTCATTCATTCATTCATCGCATTCCTTCTGCTTTTATACCTTTGTAAACGATATCGATCCACACCAATACGTTTGTGTCAATCTCTAAATGTCTCGCCCTGGTTGTATTGCACCTCATCATCTGTGAACAGATTTCTGTCCACCTTCCCTCCATATCGTCTTACAATAGAGAGTTCATTTCATCTCTATCGTCACGGATATCAAATCTCATTTTCTCTTCGTCAAGTTGCTCCCACTTCATGGAAGTTGGAATTGGTCGGTGGTCTGTGGCTCGATCTCGGGGCCCCTGTGGTAATTACGCTCCCCGCCCCATTTTGATTTAAAAGAATACAAGTCGAGGAGATTGAGCTCGCGAAGATGAGAATGCAGGGTGAGACGTTACTGCGGTGCATATTTCATCGTCTATTATTTATGTAGCTATGAGTTTCTTGTAAGTTCTGTCTGTATACGGTGTAAGAACTAGTAATTGTTTTGTAAGGAACCTTGGATGAGATTAGTTAGGAACGTAAAATGTATTGTTACTTACTCTTTAATGTTTTCGAAAAGTTCTATTTTTTATTGTTAAATGTAAGGTAGTCTATTCTACTAGATGCTGTAAAATTGTTGTTCAAATTCACTTCGAATGTTAAACTTTAATTCTATTGTTAAGAGCAACGTCAATTAATTAATTAATTGGATTATAAATTAATAAGGAAATTCATGAACGTTGATAATATGTAAATAAAGATGGTATTTCTAGACTTGATAAGACTATTTATTTCGGTAACTGACCAGCTCTGTCAAACCAATCTAAAGTTTTTTTAGTTTTACATAAATGTAAAGCTACCAATAGCCTATATCTATTGCTTTTTAAATTTTGTTATGAGAAAGCATTGCGTGGTACTTTGAGCTTCGTTACAGGTCAAAAGAACCACCGACTTCCTAGTTTTATTTCCTTAAATAAACCATCGATCAAGAAACTTCCTCTAGAGTTTGTTTGTCATTATTAGCGACAATGGATTCATATCATTCACGCCGTAACGAGTTCATTAAAAAGGACAGTATCCGTTATTAAATTTCAGGAAATCACCATTATTGTCGACATTATTATTCATCAGTCGACAATAAAATTACTATGAGGTTATTTTGTGGGCCACATTGCTCATTGATAACCTAACCACATTATACCCGTATACGCACAATGCTATTACCAACACATAAAGCGCGGTTGTTTGTTTCTACATCCAAGGTGTGATATTGAATCACACCCCGTCCAGTATGTGATGTTACAAATTGCCCCCCCCCCCCCCCCCCCCGCCCTCTCAAAGTGTCCCCTGTGTTTGGATTTGCATATGAATTACTGGGTGTCCTAACCCTATACTCTCAATCACAATTTGGATGCAAAGTGTCAAATGCAGCATGGGCAATAATACAGTTTCAATATTCAAGTGCGCGCAATGGCGAGTGTACAACAGCTGCAGTAGTGTGTATACCGCCATCTTGGATGGGGTGATACAACCCACCCCTAAGTAGACCACTAAGTATTATCTCAAGTATGGTTTTGTCATCATCTCAAAACGATGTACGAGATTTGCGTATCGGAAAACATTGTAAAGAGTCCATTTACATTTATAATTTTTCCGATATTTCATCCACCACAAAGGATATCTACTATATCTGTGTTTCTGTGGGAAAGATTGCTATATATTAAGTAGATGGATGGAGCAATTACGTTTTTCTGGCGCATTTTTACTTAGAGTAGTTTTCCGTTATCTTGAATTTCCTTTAAAACTAAATATAGGACATCGTATATGGAAACTGTTTCCAAATTTACTTTCTTGGTACAAGTATATAAATTTGCTTGTGGCACGGAAAGCTAGAATTGTAATCACAAAATGTTGAATGGCAGGCATGCAAGCATGCAACAATGCCATGTTCGCAAATGTATGAAAACTTAAATGAAAGTTTGTTTTGTACGGTATTTCATTTGCAAAAATGTACAGAATATATTTTAAAATATCTTTATCACACTATTTCCTAATCAAAGGTTTAGCCGCGGTAACGAAGCAGCATCGTGCAGGCCAAGAAAAGAGAGGGTGACCACTCGTCTCCGAAACACACCGTTGGATAGAGAGCTAATTGGAGTATTCGAAAGCTTGTGTTTTTTTTTCTCGTCAACTGGTCGGCAGTCCAGATTAGTGTTAATAATACCCATATACTTGGTCAAAGTTGTACCGTCCTTTCGGGTGGGATGTAACGCCGATGGTCCACATGGTATTTTTGACAGAAGTAGGCTACGTGCCAGTACCAGGTTTCTCTTCGTCCCTTCTTCATCATCATTCAGCATTCACCAATTACCACATATAATATTTGAGCTAGTGGGGCCTCGGCCCTGTTAAAAACGTAAAGTATATCAATAAATCACATGAATTTGTAGAGCTCTGTCTTATTATTGGCTACATTATCTTATATTATTAATAAAAACCCTTTGTAGCTGTCTTTAAACAGTATTCGAAATTTAGGTTTTCTGAGCAGATAGCTATACTAAACAACGCATGTTTTGTTAGACAGCACAGACAACTCAAGAAGAGTACTCAAGTCTTGGGTTCTGTAAAGAGATGTTGAGGTATAAACGAACCAACTCAAACCGTGTATTTACATGAGCAACACACATACAACTCCACAACATGAATAAAGAGTTTCGGAAACAATTTCTCCGCCATTGTTTCCAGGATGTTTGGAAGTCCACGCATGACTCGTAATGATATAAAGTAAATCTTTCTTTCCAGCTGCCTTGTTTTTCCCCTCTGCCAAGTTACTGATTCCTCTACCTCCAGAAATCACGGGAATTTCTTCGTTTCTCTTCTCTTCTATTGGATTTCTGCTCCTTCATCTTCCTCGCTTTGAGTCACTTCTCTTGTTCTTGCAATGCGTGTCAAATGATGCGTACTCGAGGGGGGGGGGGGGGGGGGGGGTTCTCCCCAACCATGCAGTATCGATCGAACTCAGTGGGAATAATATAAAGGATCAAGCTACGAAAACTAAGACCTATTCCACGTTTGCGTGACTCGGTTGGTAGCCGTGTAAACTCTTTCAATCGCATTGCGTTGTGGTTATAAGAATGCGGAAAAACTTTTGGCTTCATAACCGGAGCATATGCGGAGAGTTACATGTATTTATATTATTATTTTTTTTGTATTTTTCAGTCTTCTCAGAAATTGGACTATGGTATAAAAATAATGCAACACAAGAATACCAAACATAAAAATAAATTGTGTTACATTCTCTACCTTAAACATAATGTACATTTGCCATAAGGTACATGTCTTAACATTGATGTCATCATAATAGAAACAAATAAATATTACAATAATGTTCCTCAAAGTGAATCAATTAAACAACCTTAACAAAAACAAATCCATTGTCTCTTCCATTTGCCAGATATTTAAAATTTGCTCAACACTGGAACATGTTCATGTTCAAAGTTTATACATCCTCTTGTTGTATGATATTATTCACCCTCCATTTCACAGAATCATTACAATGTATACACTTCGTTATATATGTATATATATATTATAAACTTTAAAATAAACCATAGTTACTGCGCCCCAGGTTCAAATCCTGGCTTGGGCATGGATGGCGTGTGGTATTACTTACTCTTCCCATATCATCAACTGTCGTCTATAAGCATCAAAATACAAAATATAAGACACAAAACCAACTTGATCAGTCAACTATATCCCCACGGTACATTTCTTCCTTCTACCCCCACCCCCTGTTCCCTCGGCTCATGGGGTGTATTTCTAACGTTGTGAATTTATGTTTAATAATATTGAAACAGATTCAACTTCTTTTACATACTAGACACACAAACATTTATTTCTTTTCAACAGTATTGACGAACGAAGTTCACGTTTCTATTTATAAATGTACTGACAAACAATGATACGGAACTCAGGACACGTTAAGACGAACCGACCAGCATTGAATACAATATGTTTGTCTACGTTCATGAGTCATGACATCACGTTTTATTACATTATGACGGTGGACAGTTTTCTTCTAGAGTGGAGGAAGTTTTTAAAAGAGATAATAAGCAAATTCAAATTCTTCTCCTGAAGCTCATGTATATATACAAGTTCACGCACCAACAAAAAAAGACCATCAATATAAAACGTAACAAATCGATCAAAGTGTAATAAACACACATTTTACATGCAAGCAAGTATTATTTTCATTTTATTTCCTTATTTATTTAATATGGGGCTACTAAAAATGTCTCGTAACCAAAATAACAATCTTACTGACTACAATATTAGGTTCTATTACATGGTGTGTTTAGTTACCGCATCGGACTATTTTAAACGCTTTCAGCGTTGTGGAGCACTAATGAGACATTCCTCAAATACGCTTATTTCACGCGGTTTGTAAATATTGAGGTTTGTAATACACATCACTAGCCACGCCATGGGGCTTGTTTATGTTGTTCACATATTTTGGCGGGGAATTTCAATGAAGAGTTATCTATACATGGTCGGTATTGTAACATCTTCACTATGACAGTATATTCAAACGAACAAGAACATGTATTTGCTCTTAGAATAAGAATAGGGTAATATTAGTTTTCGGTTTGCAATGGTCTTCTAGAATCTATAGACCTACGTGTAGAAAATGGTAATACCCATCATTGTCTCAAAATAAGATACTAGCTCTACTCAAGATTCAAGCCAGACAATACAGCACAATGTCAACATACGTCTTTTAGTACATCATCGTGTACGGAACGGTAACTAAACGAAACTGTATCGCTACTTCCATGCATGAAGAGAAACACCATCGTCAACCCTCCATTACCCAATACCTCGTCTATACGAAGCCACAATGCGTCTACTTTTCCCCTGTTGAATTTCCATCGGCAATTGATTTTCACTTCTGCGGCTTCACAGTACGAGATGGGTGCACAAACTCACAATGAATACGAAATAACGCTGGCCTGATTATAATTTTGAAAATAAATCTAGGAACAGGGAACCATTTTGTTTGCTTCTTGTCGGCGTCATATCTCAAAAGAAACAACACTAGCCATACGATAATAATACTATCAAAAACGAATTGCAGTAAAATAACAGTACTACTGCGAATAATGAGAAACCATCTTTGACCGGTTCCTCCATTGTTCATCCCCAGTAGAAGACAAGTCATCCTCATACATTGGGTCACACACAGTACAGTATTTGTTATTTACTTCTCCAAGGCTTCCAGACCACGAAAGGAATACCTCTTGCATCCCCCATACCCCTTCTTGCAGAGTTTTGTATATAGAATAGCCCACGGCTGAAGGTTTATATCTCTTGCATCCCCCATACCCCTTCTTGCAGAGGTTTGTGTATAGAATAGCCCACGGCTGAAGGTTTATATCTCTTGCATACCGCATACCCCTTCTTGCAGAGTTTTGTGTACAGAATAGCCCACGGCTGAAGGTTTATATCTCTTGCATCCCGCATACCCCTTCTTGCAGAGTTTTGTATATAGAATAGCCCACGGCTGAAGGTTTATATCTCTTGCATCCCGCATACCCCTTCTTGCAGAGGTTTGTGTATAGAATAGCCCACGGCTGAAGGTTTATATCTCTTGCATCCCGCATACCCCTTCTTGCAGAGTTTTGTATATAGAATAGCCCACGGCTGAAGGTTTATATCTCTTGCATCCCGCATACCCCTTCTTGCAGAGGTTTGTGTATAGAATAGCCCACGGATGAAGGTTTATATCTCTTGCATCCCGCATACCCCTTCTTGCAGAGTTTTGTGTATAGAATAGCCCACGGCTGAAGGTTTATATCTCTTGCATCCCGCATACCCCTTCTTGCAGAGTTTTGTGTATAGAATAGCCCACGGATGAAGGTTTATATCTCTTGCATCCCGCATACCCCTTCTTGCAGAGTTTTGTGTATAGAATAGCCCACGGCTGAAGGTTTATATCTCTTGCATACCGCATACCCCTTCTTGCAGAGTTTTGTGTATAGAATAGCCCACGGCTGAAGGTTTATATCTCTTGCATCCCGCATACCCCTTCTTGCAGAGTTTTGTGTATAGAATAGCCCACGGCTGAAGGTTTATATTTTAAATCGAGCCAATCCTGTCGCGCATCTAGATATGTTATAAAGCCGAAGGCAATATTTTGATTTTCATACAGTTCACTTTATAAGAATTCTTCGAACGTACCTACCTCAAAACTTCGTGTTTTCCAAATCTCGGGCGAAGGCGCGAGAGATATTGCTGTGGATAGCTAACGTACAGACGCAAGGGGGGGAGGGGGAGGAGGGGGGCTTTTTATAGACCAATATACCAAGAATATTGAAAAGTGCATTCTACCATCTGTTGCAAAGAGGATTGGGGCATAGGCCACAGCCAGCCCCACGTGTGAGAAGGAAGGATGAGGGATGTGCGTCTGAGGGGAAGGGGGGGGGGGGGGGGGGGTAGATCGCGTGTCCGTCGCGACGACCCCCCTCCCCACACGTGGCCACATTCCCACCAATCACAATGCCGCATAAGTACTCCTTATCTTGACAAATGTTCTTTCTAGGAAATTATGAATTGAATTGTGGTACACCTTATCTTAGTACGTACACTCGGGCACAATTCTATCAACTATCACTTCGAATGCTTTGATTTAAATTTAGATTTGCTGGGAATGGTGAGTGTGCATGTTAATCTTTGAATTGAATTCATTTTCATTGATAACAGTAAACCATGTTTTGTAATCTAGCTGCCTCTTCACAAACGTTTTGAAGAACGTAGACCAACAACCGTCCCCCCAATTGTATCGACAGCCATCTAAATATGCCTTTGTAGATTATGAGGTGGGTTATCTGCTGTCAACGTACTATTCAAGCGGATGTTTTACTAAAGTTCACAATGACTGCAGTCTCACCGATAAACTTACCTATAGCCTTAACTAACTAACCTGATTTATAGTTGAATACAAATGTGTACATTTACATTGATATCATCAGATAAGCGGTCAAAGCAAATTTACCTTGTATGGATGGCAGAACAAACCTAGGATGTATTTGGCACACGATCTGGTTTTGACTCGAAAACAGAAACTCTTCCCATTCTCCGAGTCGTCTTGAGATGGGAGAGGACATCGCGATGCACATTAATCCACAATCATTATGCTTTTGTTCGGATACAAAGAGCTAAGAAAATATGATGGCCCGAATGAATGAATGAATGAATGGAATTGGGGGAAGAATGTGAAAAATGTACAAAAGGAAATGTCTCGAGGGTTCAACGTTGATGGGGGGGCAGCTGAGACGTCGGGTAACAGAACGTCTTCAGTAATGTTCAAAAGGAAAAGTTTCAAGGAGAGAAGGAGTTTTGACGATTTTCTTTCCGAAAAAAAAGGCGAAATTGTTCTGGAGAAAAAGAATAACCATACTTATCAACAGAAAACTGTCACGGAGTCGTTGATTTTTGGTAAAATCAACTGAATTAATAACAAACATACGTTTTTTTGTGTTGTCGTTTGAGATCACCATTTGTAATTTTGAAGGCAGTGTCACCAATATTATGAAAAAATGTTGTATCTCGATCTCTGAAGGACTTATCTGTCGACGAGGGGTCAAAGGCAATGTTTCATCTGCACCCACTTTCCGCCCATACAGACATGGAGACTTTGAACGATTTGTCTCTAAAACCATCACTTTTTCAAAAACAGTAAAACGTTGTACAACTGTATCAACAGTTTGGCGCAATATAGAGTGTACAGCAGCTCCATCGCATATGCCCTTCTTCAAAAGTGACTTGAGAACTAGTTTCCGAACTTGTCAGTAGGATTTTTACAGAATTCTCAGTTTTAAAATTTGTTTCACACATTTTGTAGATCATTTAGCATTATTCCACAAAAGAGTCCAGGGTGGCTATTCCTGAAAGTTATCCCTATGGTCGGAATTGAACTGGCGACCCTCTGAACTAGCCAGGAGCTCTCGTGTTACCGCGGAGCCACGTTGCTTCACTCAACTTCCCGAGATCAATGTAAAAGTGACGCGTGATTGTTGTAAAGAACAAGGAGCGAACAGCTAATCACGATAATCGTGGATACGCCTAACAGTAACGTTACGTTACGTTACGTTACGTCACTTACAGTGAGGTTTACTACTCGACAATGTGACTGCAACATCACAGAAGGATGGGGAAAACCCAACATCAGCGGTTAACTGCCCTCTCACTACAGTAATTGCTACTGTGTAGAAAGAAAAAGGTTTCTATATAAAACACTTACATTGATTCTAGAGTAAAACATAACTACACACAAGAAATTTTTTCGATTGAAACGGTATTCAAAAAATACACTCAAAAAATGCATTTTTGTCTATTGCATATTTTCCACCAGCGTTTGTTTGCATATTACATTGTATTGTTATATTATTCTTTAATGGATGATGTGCGTCTTATTGTTTTGTAATTCTGTCTCTTACGCAATACGGTGGCTGCATGGAAAGATAATTAATAATCTTCTTATTTTATCTTCTGTATAATAACTCCAACTTTCGAGCAACATCTCTACCTTATTATTCGCTGTCATTTTATATTAGTCAAAATAATATAAGATAATTTGAATTCTCGCCTCTCAATTTTTAAAATTACAATGTTGGGATTTTGTCGTAATGGTTTAATATTGGCGATGGTTTGTATTGCAGGGAGATAGTTGTCCGTGTATCCCTATCTCGTATCTTTCCTTGCCGGCGATGGTTTGTATTGCAGGAAGATAGTTGTCCGTGTATTCCTATCTCGTATCTTTCCTTGCCGGCGATGGTTTGTATTGCAGGAAGATAGTTGTCCGTGTATTCCTATCTCGTATCTTTCCTTGCCGGCGATGGTTTGTATTGCAGGAAGATAGTTGTCCGTGTATCCCTATCTCGTATCTTTCCTTGCCGGCGATGGTTTGTATTGCAGGAAGATAGTTGTCCGTGTATTCCTATCTCGTATCTTTCCTTGCCGGCGATGGTTTGTATTGCAGGGAGATAGTTGTCCGTGTATCCCTATCTCGTATCTTTCCTTGCCGGCGATGGTTTGTATTGCAGGGAGATAGTTGTCCGTGTATTCCTATCTCGTATCTTTCCTTGCCGGCGATGGTTTGTATTGCAGGGAGATAGTTGTCCGTGTATTCCTATCTCGTATCTTTCCTTGCCGGCGATGGTTTGTATTGCAGGGAGATAGTTGTCCGTGTATTCCTATCTCGTATCTTCTCTTGCCGGCGATGGTTTGTATTGCAGGGAGATAGTTGTCCGTGTATCCCTATCTCGTATCTTTCCTTGCCGGCGATGGTTTGTATTGCAGGGAGATAGTTGTCCGTGTATCCCTATCTCGTATCTTTCCTTGCCGGGAAGCCGTCGCCATGCGAAGAAATAATGTAGAACTGGCAGGGCTAAGCTAAACAGAGGAATATACTTGCCCCCACCCCTATGAGCACTTACTGAACCCTTGAATAAAGAAATTATTGTTTTATTTCGCTGATCCGCTCGTTAAAAAGAATGCGCTCATTAAATATTGTAAATCGTTATCTTAGCTGTAATTCATATTGTCGATACGTTACGGCATCATTGGAGAATGGTATTTCAGTACTTAAACGTTTTATATCAATCCCAATTATCATCAATCATATGTCTGAGCGTTTCCAAATGTTTGATTATCAATATGTTAGGTTATTAAATTAGATTGATTGATTTTGGATTTTGCATATCGTGTATAAAGCTAAAAATATTGGTTATCTTTTGTCCAATAACTCATAAACTGTGCATAATTATTAATTTATGGTGGTCATATTTGTGTTTTGAAGCAAGAAAACTTGTGTTTTGTATTCGTAAAATCTCACCTTTTATTTTTAATTTTCCAATTTCACAATTTTTCCGTTTCAGTGACTATTATTATACGTATTTCGTATTTAAGTTGTCTGAAAAATGTATGGCTAAATTCAATTTTTGGAGAGAAGAAAAAGTTTGTACTTTGTAGTACTTTTCTCCCAAACCACCGTTATTACAACCGAAAGCAAATTATTCTGTTTTGCATGTTTAACTTTTCTATTTCCATATTTTCCTCCTAAGATTAGTCGTATCGGCGTGTTGTGTGTTGTCTTATAGGAAGGCGTAGAGAAGGCCAAGCGGCGGAGTAGAACATCACTCTGTATCTCGATTATGCAAATCGTATCGCCATCTCCGGTCCTATATGCGCTCGAGCCAGCCGCTCACTTGCACTCCGCGCGACAGATGTGCCTAATGACGTTCAGCGCTCACAATGCGACCGCTCAAGCCCGAACTGAGGAAATTACACCAACTTGACCGCCGCAAGAATCAACCGCAACTGTTATTACAATAATTTTCAATCGTTTCGTCTGAAAACGTTCACGTGCTGTGAGCTTAGGCCCGGTGCTTCCGTAATCACGTGGACGTTCTGACGTGAGTCACGTATGCGTAAACTTCCTGCTCGGTTTCAAAGGGGGCTGGCGGTCGTGCAGGCCCGGGGCGCCCATCTCAGTGTGTGAGAGCCACAAAAACTCGTGACTTTTGTATTGAGATTATTTGTGCTGGTCAAGTGAAAACTTTGATCCTAATTGATTCTTATTCGGTTGAGTTATTTCGTAGAAAGTGATTTATTGTTGGGTTATTTATCGATATTCCTCAGTACAACATTAGTAAAAAGGTTATTTCAGCTGTGTGTTGTGTGAATAAATAACCTTCCTCTACCGTGTTTTCTTTGAACCAGAGTTTTTTTGAACCAGAGTATGAAACCTGTTTTTATAGTAACGCAAAGCAAGACTATTGTAGTATAGGTTTAATTCGTTTTACAAACGAAACCAGAACGAAACGCGAAAATTTCCAATTTTTATTTTTAGATATTAATTTTGTCATGGGAACTGAAAATTGTACACAGTAGGCTATACCGATACTGCAAGAAATTTATGTTTGGGGGAATCATTATTCAATTTCTCATATTTTGAATTTATTGGAAAAGGTTGTGAAAAATTATTGTTTATAAGTACCTAGCAGAATGAGTGTGGAGGAAGTAACTGATAGTTGCCATATAGTGTAGTGTAGGTAGACTGTAACGACTCATTCGCTGTTTGGTGTGAACCATCACTCACTGAACTAACTAGATAGAACCGTGTATGAGTTATTATTGTTATTGCTGTGTTGTTGCTGTTGTTGTTTTTGTTGTTGTCGTCGTCGTCGAGATTGTCAAGAAAATGTCAGTGAATACGTGTGTACTTTAGGTGGGTACTGTCTGCCTCCCTATACCCACCTAGTCCGTCGCACTCGCAAGACATTATTCTCGAAGGGGGAAGTGATATAACACGTGTTACATGACTCGTTGTTATATTCTGGCTCCTAATTCACAGTTTAGACGTAATATTATCGTCATCATTGAATAAAACAGTTATTGTCTTGGTACATCTTCAAAGCTTACCACTTTTAGCAGAGATTAGTACGTTCACTTACGCAATCCTGTTTTCACCATTGATTATATTTCACGAAAACAATTTATTTTTACCAATCTTCGCTACTAGCTTACTACATAACATCGTAACAGCACCTTTCTTTTCTTCCACACCGAACCCATCCTAGCGTATACACGTTGCGACTCCCCCTTAAAGCGGGTGTGTGCAATTGTTCATCAGAGGAACAGGAGAACGCCCTGGTACATGTTGATTTCTTGATCCGTGTAAACCGGTAGCTATGGCAACACAAAGTGTTCGCCGACTCGTATCGTAATCGCAAAACGTCATAGGGCCCCAGTCCCAGCCGTAGAAAGGGATAATTAGTTACAAGTTTTGTGTGCACGCGTTTGAGCTATGGAATTATGAGAGGACCGGGTCATTAGTGGTTTGAGAGCGAACGGGCGGGCGGGCGGTTGATAACTACCCCTCGCAGCTTCTCCAGTCTAATCTGCCTCTCATTCCTCATCTCTTCTTCCCTTCACTGGAGAGGCTAATGACGCGGTAGCTACTAATCAGCTTTTACCCTTAATTATTTTAAACGGCCCACAATTTCTGTACATCCTCGCACAAAATGCGTCTACCTGATTAAAACAATTAAAAAAGTTTTATTATTTTTAATCAAGATATTATAGATACCTATTGAATAAAATGCTTTATCTCTCGAATTAAGGAAAGGGAATTTAAATTAGGGGCTTCCCCCTTTCCACTCCCCTATATATGAAATACGACTACCTGATTAAATTAAAAAATTGCAAGGATTTTTATTCAAGTTGTTAAAGATGTTGCAAGACATGGGATACACTGCCACTCAAATCAAGACAGCAATTTAAATCAATGGCCCCTTTCTGTTACTCCCTCCCTGCTCCCGTCATCCATGCTCACAAAATATGAATACCTGATACAATTAAAAAAGGTCTAATGATTTGTATTCCAAGTTTTTATATATTATTAAGATGATGCGCCCTACCTAAAATCAAGACAGCGACTTAAATCAATCCCCCCCCCCCTCACTACGCCTTTCCTTTCCCCTCTATTAACTCGCAATCACTTGAACTCGGTATTTCAATACAAAAACTTGTTCTTCCAATCTGGCAAAATCGCTTCCCGGCCTCCAAGAAATGTGCGTGGGCCAATCTGAACGAGAAAGTATATTTACTACTTTCCATCGCAGAGCCTCTCCTGAAAAATAACATGTGATAAATAAGGTTCGTCAATTAATTACCACTTCTGTGTGTGATCAAGTAAATTAGACTAACTGCAATTTACTTGAGTTAAGTGGCTTAACACGATGTTTGCAACCACGGTTGGAAAGCGACGGGTTGACTCTTGATGACTGTTTTTAGAGGGATTTGTGTCTTGAGGGAAAAGAATTTTCCATAAATAGAAAGTATTGGACATTCGCATAAGATAAGATAAGTGTTTAGCTAGTTTGTGATGAATTCTCATAATAACTCTGCTACTATGTTCATGTTATTATTTTGAGCAGAGGCATTCTGTTCGATACCGGCCACTGGCAATCCTGAATGAAGGGGTTTCCTCAGTCACAAGGCGAGTGGGGGATCGAGACGTTCCTTCCGAACACACCCACCTATAGTGGCGCACGTCCGGTAAAACTATGTCCACCCTTCAGCAGGGATCTATACTTACAATTAGTTGTATGTAATAATAATAATAATAATAATAATTCTTTATTTAGCTGACAACAGCTATTGCATATTTCACGTACACTAACTAAATTATATAATAATTTTATTAATATTAATTCACTGCTTAAACTGAGCTCTATGTAAGGGATAATTTTTCTTAAAACTAGCAACATTAATGGAATTAATAACTCTAGAAGGTAAGTTGTTAAATTCCCTAATACCATTATGAAAAATGGATTTGCTATTCATCTTTTTATTCCATCCTTTCAAATAGTACCCATTTTTAGCTGTTCTTGTGCTATGGTCGTGAACTGATGCTATTGGCTTTAATTTCAATCCTTAGTTATTCGGCAATAAGTTATGATGGATCTTAAAAACGAATAACATTGCATTAAGCTTAATTTGTTCTTTAACATTTATCCATTATAGATTGTTCTGCATTGTTGTTATTGAAACATAACGATTACGCTTTAGTATAGTTCGCATACCTCTATTTTTTTCGTTTTTTTTATTTCGATGGTGGGATGCTGTTGGTAAATGCACAGCCACAAGCAGCTTCTATCAGACAAGTGGCATCATGGTTTATAGACGTGCAAAGAATCGTTCTGAAAAGCCCACCGAAAATAAATACATAAATAGTAAATACGTATCTCTGTCCTTCCCTCTCAGCTGCTGAAGTTTATATGCCTCGTTGTTATTTGAAGGCTCCAAAGTCACCGTTTAGTATATCTGTCATAGAATTATGTTGCTCTGCTATTGAAGGGTTGCCTGTAAATCACAGATGTGCCCAAGCTGCCTGTTTGTATCAATCTAATGCAGGAGATTGGAGGTACATAGGCCTCTAGTTGATTGACGTGCTTGTATTGTTGTCTGCTGACAAAAGCCAGGGATAGCTGATCCCCTTTGAGGGGAGAAAATCACCTTTACGATTTCTTTCAATACAATACGCGACCTAGTATTTTGTTTTGTACCATTCCAGTGTGTTAATAAATCTTTATTGATTTATGAAATGTTTATACTAATTAATTTTTTCTGTTTCAAGGTGGATTTGGCTTTCTGTCGGGCCCAATGGCCTAAACGTGTAGCCTCAGTACGACTTCGTTAATTGTAAGTACTTATCCACATTTAATTAATCTATATTAAGCATAATTGGTGCTTTATAACAACATAGGGGTCAAGTATCAAGAAGAAACTGGTAGTGTAATAACATAGTCTTCCAAAAGATTTTTTGGTTCTGACCTCGTACCCTGTGCTAGGCAGCTAGCCTACATTCATTCCAACGTTAAAAAAACGGTAATTTGCAATGCATATATGTTTTTGAATCACCTTTGAGAATTGCTACAAAAAGACTGATTCTTGTTAATTTTATATTCGTATTTTAAAAACTCTATTTCGTTTTGTAAGTTAAACAATTTGTTGTTGCGTACTAACGAATATGCTTGTTAATCAAATTACAAAGATAGTTGTTAATTATTTATATATTAATAATGAAAACTTGTTAATGTAGCCTGCCCTAATTTGATTTGATTTGATAAAATTCAGTTGAAATATTCGGCATACTATATCAGCCTCCATTAATGAAAATATAATGTAAAATGTGTTCTTTGAAGCAGGTAACACAACTTAATTGTGCTCGTTTGTGTTCGTAGCAGGTAACATTCGAAAGAATCCCTTTGAAAATGTTCACATCAAAACTCGCAATTAAGGTGAACACTCAAAGCAGAATCTTGTTTTATTTCATATTTATTTACACAAAAGAAATCCAGACGATGTAAATTAATGCTGTATAAACAAAATGAAAACGAAAATTAGAGATATCATAATTCGCATTCTGTGTCTCCTTTGAATAACCGACAAAATAATTTAATATTTTAAAAAATTACGAAAATTACCATCCTGCTGCTAATGGGATCTGTGTGAACCGCGCCATCAAATTACAGAGAGCCATGAAACGCCTTGTTGTGCAAACACCGCCAGCAGACAGTATAGAAGCTAATGGTCATGTCCATGTTGTTGCAATGCACTGTCGGGGAGATGAGCGATGCTTTGTGTGAGCTGTACCATATGGAAGACATCTCCCGAGCCGACGGCCTTACCGGAAGAACTCATGCAACAGAATGCATGCCTAGTTGTCATGGTTACATCGGGATGTTACCATTCCCATGACGCCCTACCCAAACAGTGTCGCGGTGGTGTTTGTTGGCGGGAGGGGGGTTGAGGTGGACCAAATGGTGGTTATATGGGGGGGGGGGGGGGGGGATACGAGATGTGTTGCCGGAAGATGTAGCATTTCATTTGAGAAGATCATTTCGTCTGTTGTTGTGAGAAGGTTGACCTCCCACGTTGAACCTTTACGATGTTTACTTTTGTTTCATTCGCACGACCGTAAGTGGAGGCTTTTACTATGGTAGGTATTGTACGTCCAAAGTTTGTATTTTCTTGCAGTTCACTAATAAATAACGGTGACATAAAACTAAGAAGCCCTGTTCTTGCAATAAATAAATAAACAAACAAAAAACAAATTATTATTTATAGTACCCTCTCAAGCAGGGGTGGACAGGGCCACCAGGCAAATGCCCGATGGCCGGGGCTGTTTGCTCACCAAAATGGCCTGCTGCTCAAGCAAGGACTACTGAAATATAAATTGTTTACTAAGTCGGCTCCAGTATATAAACGAAAGACAGTATGAATGATACAGGCCAGGCTCATGGGCCAGGCTGCTATTTTATCTTACGCTGTGTATGCACTCCCCAGCTGTATGAAACAGAACAGCACCTCAAATAATTTTACATCACCGTGAAGATGATGGTGGGTGTGACAAATTGGAACCTGTGCCGATTGTGCTCAAATCGTGCGCGGGATGTGCGTGGTTTTCTTGTTTTTGCATTACAAAACGACAGTA
Organism: Isoperla grammatica; assembly: GCA_945910005.1. Lineage (NCBI taxonomy): Eukaryota > Metazoa > Arthropoda > Insecta > Plecoptera > Perlodidae > Isoperla > Isoperla grammatica. The sequence continues at coordinate 54,297,565 of OX246739.1, read as the reverse complement.
TTTGGTATTGCATTAATTCCGTTATTTTTCTCTGAAACGCTCAGAACGCACTCTAAAAGCCTTATTTTTAAAAACGCTCCCTGCGGCACTATTGTTTAGGGGATTTTACCCCCCTTCCCCAAACCCCCATGCTTTGTTTTGCCTGGAAATATGTGTCCCTCCAGCTTGAGTTAAACTTATGGAAACCCTACCTAAAACCAATTGGAATTATTTAGGCTTATGGCTTGTGAGAAAGACGTTTTGAATAGACTATAGACTGAAAAACCGTATTTCTTAAATCTACCATCTTTATGTTTTTTTAATAAAATATCTACCAAAATCACTGTTTATGTTTTTATGTTACCTGTTATTGTATCTTTTCAATTATCTAAGGCGCATGCTTCAAATAGTATGTATGTTGTTTTGGCTACTGCTATGCACGGATTTGTTGTTTAAAGATGACGAGTTTTATGTTTTTGATGTTTTTTTATTTATTCAATTTGAAGGTGTCATTAATATTTATTTTATTTATATCACTCCAAAAATAAATCACACCTTCGATATGAATAAATAACAAAACATCTACAAAAATAATCAACGGGGTATCAATGAACTGTTAAAAAAGCTATGAACCTAATTGTATATCCGCCTCCGACTACGTCACGTAGGCCTAGCAGCATTTCGATGAGTGTCAATGCATCTTTATTCTGCATGCATGTATTATTTTTCAAATGTGTTAGTGATCCCCCCCCCCCCCCCCCCCCCCCCTCCACTGGCGAAATCACTTATTGGCCTTACTGGTGGTACTTTTGCCGGCCTGCTTTAGCGCCAGTCCGCCCCAGCTTTTTGGTACAAGAACCGATTTTCAGTGTGGGAAATTTGATACAATTTATTACGTGCATCGTTGCTATGATGGCTGATGGCTGAAGGCTCCAAAGTCACCGTTTGTATGTACACCAGTATTATACCGATATAGACAAAAGCTCTAAAGAGCAAAAACGCAGCCCACACTATTCATCAGCATCAGTTTAAAACTCGTATAATAAATCCTGTGCAGAACAACGATCAGTACCTGATTATTGTGTACAAATAAGAAAACATGGCTGCATGAAAGTGATTGATTAGTGTCGTTCAAATAGTACTCGGATGTGCCATTGAGTTCATCAACGTGTTGGTTCATGGATTAGTGTCGTTCAAATAGTACTCGGATGTGCCATGAGTTCATCAACGTGTTGGTTCATTGATTAGTGCCGTTCAAATAGTACTCGGATGTGCCATTGAGTTCATCAACGTGTTGGTTCATGGATTAGTACCGTTCAAATAGTACTCGGATGTGCCATGAGTTCATCAACGTGTTGGTTCATTGATTAGTGCCGTTCAAATAGTACTCGGATGTGCCATTGAGTTCATCAACGTGTTGGTTCATGGATTAGTACCGTTCAAATAGTACTCGGATGTGCCATGAGTTCATCAACGTGTTGGTTCATTGATTAGTGCCGTTCAAATAGTACTCGGATGCGCCATTGAGTTCATCAACGTGTTGGTTCATGGATAAGTACCGTTCAAATAGTACTCGGATGCGCCATTGAGTTCATCAACGTGTTGGTTCATGGATAAGTACCGTTCAAATAGTACTCGGATGCGCCATTGAGTTCATCAACGTGTTGGTTCATGGATAAGTACCGTTCAAATAGTACTCGGATGTGCCATTGAGTTCATCAACGTGTTGGTTCATGGATAAGTACCGTTCAAATAGTACTCGGATCTGCCATTGAGTTCATCAACGTGTTGGTTCATGGATAAGTACCGTTCAAATAGTACTCGGATGCGCCATTGAGTTCATCAACGTGTTGGTTCATGGATTAGTGCCGTTCAAATAGTACTCGGATGTGCCATTGAGTTCATCAACGTGTTGGTTCATGGATTAGTGCCGTTCAAATAGTACTCGGATGCGCCATTGAGCTCATCAACGTGTTGGTTCATTGATCAATACGTAGACGTTTTCGTATTGTCCAGTGAAGAAGAATAATCATGTGCTAAGAAAGGTTAATCGCTGAAAGAAATAGTCTGGGTTACATCTTCCTCTTTGTTGCATCAGCGTATACACTACAGGGTGTTCAAAAATAAGATAGAGAATGGAGGGATACATTTCACATGGACAAAATAAATATTGAACCTCGTGTATTGAGCTCGATGGCTGGGGACCTAAGCAAACAATATTCATTATGAACCAGAAATATTAGAATACCCATTAGCCTCTTTAAAACACCTGTATTAAAATGTTGAAAATAATGTATACATAAACATTTCTAAAACTTGCGTGAGCTATAATTAACACTCCAAAAAACCAGTCTCTTAGACGTGTTTAAACCACTGCAGCAAATGAGTTGGTTTATGCAGACTAGGTCTCAAAAGAAGGGGGAAGGAATTTAGGGATAGTCGTTGTTAAACATAAGGATCACAGTAAAACAGTACTAAAATTATCATATCAACACTTGGCAAGAAAGCTGCTTTTACGCTTGTGAAATAAGTGTGAGTTTGGATTTTACATGTCTGCCACCGAGGGATGGAAACAATGTTTTTTTAAGTAATGGTATTAGAAGTATCGTGAAGTAGATATGGTTACATTGTTACTTTTGTTAAAAAGTATAACTTACGTTGTGTGAACGATTAGGATGGTAGGATGAGTTAAACATTACTTTTCTACCTAGTTTGTTAACGAATATAAAGTACGAATCTAAGAAAACATCGTACGACATATTGCTGAAATTATTTATTTTATTCGTGTTCAATGGTCACATAAACTGTTTTTGACGTGTTTTATTTGGTATTGTGTTGGGTCATCGCTGCCCATCTTGTCGGCTTGATCACGCATGAGTCTCGGTCAAGCGGACAAATGGTTTTAGAAATGAAACATGACCCATTTAATTTGTATTCATTATTACTATTATCAATACAATCATGTGTTTGATTGTCCTGTATTTGAGGCTGATTTGAGGCTGTAGTTTTAAGTACGTTTGATGTTGCCAATCAGAATCTAATATAAGATTTCAACATACTTAAAAGTTCGATCTTCAATATATTCATTATGTTTGCGTGTAATGTTTATAGCAGTTTTTTATATCCTTATTTCAATAGTTTCTATTTAGCCGGAGGTAACGTTATGAAAGCCAGATATGATGTGTTGCCAATACTCATCTTAGCTTATTATACAACTTCGACACTTAGGAGGCATCGTTTTGAAACAACACAAAGAGGTGAAATTAAGTTCACAGCTGGGCTTCACACAGAAGTCAAAGTTCTTGTAGAGGCTACCCTACCCACAACTGAAGTCATTGCTATACCTTAACTCTTCCTCTTGTTTACCTTGGACAAGCCATTCGTATTTGTACGTGTTGCTGCGCGCATAACACATCGATTGTACGTGTTGCTGCGCGCATAACACATCGATTGTACGTGTTGCTGCGCGCATAACACATCGATTGTACGTGTTGCTGCGCGCTTGTACGTGTTGCTGCGCGCACAACACATCGATTGTACGTGTTGCTGCGCGCATACCCCATAACGACCTAACTGATATTTTATTAATAATAATGTTATAACTTGTATTAAATAACATGTATTTAGTAAACACCTCAATGGTTCTTGTAACGAGTCTTTCAAAATTATATACAAAGCAGTTAACCAGTTATAACAATTCACACATCAGACACGGACTTGTTTTCACATTTCTTTACGCAGCGCGCAGCTGACATTTTAGACAAAAAAACTTTCTAGATAATATGTTCCCTAAACTAAAATCCATGGCCTGTACTAATATGCAGGGTGCGTATTTTCACGGCCCAACCTACCCTGAAAGTACATATTTTAAGTTATATTTGTAAGATAATTGTCAAAGAAAAATATTAACCGTTATGAATGGGTTGAGTTATGATTTATGAGTCTTTTTAATTAGAGCTCGACAGTATTTGCAACTTAGTTTTTTAAACATTTCTTAACAACTGTAGTTTCCCCCTATTTTGCTTTGTACAAGGCAGCGTAGGTTATCCTCTACTACGTTTACCTTAGGTACGTGACGTCATTGGTGGCTCCCTGTAGATTAGCTCTACGTCCCCCTCTACTACGTTTACCTTAGGTACGTGACGTCATTGGTGGTTCCCTGTAGATTAGCTCTACGTCCCCCTCTACTACGTTTACCTTAGGTACGTGACGTCATTGGTGGTTCCCTGTAGATTAGCTCTACGTCCCCCTCTACTACGTTTACCTTAGGTACGTGACGTCATTGGTGGCTCCCTGTAGATTAGCTCTACGTCCCCCTCTACTACGTTTACCTTAGGTACGTGACGTCATTGGTGGCTCCCTGTAGATTAGCTCTACGTCCCCCTCTACTACGTTTACCTTAGGTACGTGACGTCATTGGTGGCTCCCTGTAGATTAGCTCTACGTCCCCCTCTACTACGTTTACCTTAGGTACGTGACGTCATTGGTGGTTCCCTGTAGATTAGCTCTACGTCCCCCTCTACTACGTTTACCTTAGGTACGTGACGTCATTGGTGGCTCCCTGTAGATTAGCTCTACGTCCCCCTCTACTACGTTTACCTTAGGTACGTGACGTCATTGGTGGCTCCCTGTAGATTAGCTCTACGTCCCCCTCTACTACGTTTACCTTAGGTACGTGACGTCATTGGTGGCTCCCTGTAGATTAGCTCTACGTCCCCCTCTACTACGTTTACCTTAGGTACGTGACGTCATTGGTGGTTCCCTGTAGATTAGCTCTACGTCCCCCCTCCTCCCCCTCTACTACGTTTACCTTGGGTACGTGACGTCATTGGTGGTTCCCTGTAGATTAGCTCTACGTCCCCCCTCCCCCCCCCCCTCATCAACCGTCAAGAATTTGTTTCTATATTAATACGTCTGTCAGTGGGTGTATTTAGGAAGTGACAAATCTTTCGGGGATCATTTACTGTCATCGGGCCTCGGGTCAGCGGGTTCACATCATCTGCTTGACGTCTCGGCTGAGAGACACGTCCTATCCCAGTGCATTGGTACCCAGCTGGGACGGTGGAGCTGTTTCTTACTTCATTCAATCGTAATAAGATGTTGGTTCGTGTTTGGACAAGTGGAATGATGCATTAGATGGACCCCGCTGGGAACAGGGAGGAAGTCATCAAAGAGTAAATAAGGCCGTAATACCCACATGCAGTTACAGATACGGTTGCCCGCGTATATATCACTGAGGAAAGTTGGCTTTATGATGGCAATAATAATAAATAATAATATTAATCATCATTATTATTATTATTATTATTATTATTATTATTATTATTATTATTATTATTATTATTGCTGTTGTTTTATTGTTGCAATAGATACAAATGCGGTCAAAACCGGCGTAAACATGCATGTTGTACGGACATAAATGTCAAGTATTTCCATGTGTTTACCTTATTCAAATTATTCAAATTATGAAATTATAATAATTATTAAAATTATTAAAATTATTGTTATTATTATTATTATTATTATTATTATTATTATTATTATTATTATTATTATTATTATTATTATTATTATTATTATTATTTTTATTATTATTATTATTATTATTATTATTATTATTATTATTATTATTATTATTATTATTATTATTATTATTATTATTATTGAGATAAAATTATAACTTGAACGGGATGTTTCGCCGCGTCGTGGGTGATAAGGTGGCTTACCTCGACGTTTCGTCCCTTCTGTGAGGGACATCTTCAGGAGTGCCTAGCGCGTTCCCTAAGTCGACCACTCCGCCTAGGTTCTCGCCGGACACTGAGGGGGTGACTGTCAGCTTGGGTATAGGTGGGTGTGGCGCTGGTTCAAGTTATAATTTTATCTCATTATTACCGGGCCGCGAAAGTTTAAAATGTGAATTATTATTATTATTATTATTATTATTATTATTATTATTATTTTATTGTTGCAATACATACAAACTCGGTCAAAACCGGCATAAACATGTTGTACGGACACAAATGTCAAGTATTTCCATGTGTTTACCTTATTAAAATCTACTTAGAACTACTTAATATATCTTCTTCTTCTTCTTCTTCTTCTTCTTCTTCTTCTTCTTCTGCTTCTCAAATGCCCACATTTGGCTATACTACTTAATATATCATTGTCCACATTATTTTTTCCAAACCGAACTGTGGATGCTATGTACGGTCGTGGCCGATTTGTACTCATCCCAGCATTCGCTCTTTGTACGGTGGAAACCACGAAAACCACCATCGGGATGGAGAACTTCTTGAAGTCTTCATTCTTCTTAGTTCAAAAATTTTCGCACTATCCTACACGTGTTCAAAATAATTGCTTTTTGCATCTCGATTATTATTATTATTACTATTATTATTATTATTATTATTGTTATTATTATTATCGTAACATACTTTTTAGCTTCTATAAGAAAAGTAGTGGTACGTGAAAACTACGTTGTGTACATTACAATAAATGCTTGTAATATTCATTTTCGAAAACCCCTCCAAAGTTAAAGGCGCAATGTCTTAGTATTTTATTTGTGCTTTATTCCACGTGGGACCTAAGTTATAATATGTTACAACTATCATCACTGCCGCCGTATAATACTTGCTTAATGTTTATAGATTGAACGATATTAAAAAATGTGTACAACATATAGTTTTACATTTTCTGAATGTCATACTGAGTCGCTTAAACATGTTTGAGTAAAATTATCACAAAATATCGGAAATTTGACCCCGTCAGTGTCACATCGTAAAACCAGTTGCTTCATCTCTTCGCGGGTATTTACGTGAGCAACCACTCAATCGCGCCCAAGGATTAGCTCTCAGCCTCCATGTTGACTGTGGCGGTGACGGGAGCAACCCCCCCCCCCCCCTCCCCCCTCGTGGGATTATACAGGAAGTATTGACAGGGAACTTGGCACTAAGTGGTTTTAAAATCGAAACTTATTCCCTGTAAACCATGGGATCTTTGTTTATACTCGGACATTTACGATGTTTGGTTAACACGTTTATTAAATCAATATAGCTATTTCATAATCGTCATGAGCTATCGATGTTGTGACTCCATTTGTCAGCACAGTAGATTAATTAAAGTAATTGGATCAATCGGCAAGATGGACCAGGACCAGGTACAGTGTTTGTTTGTAAATTGTAAACCTTCAATTTATATCAATGGTCAAAACTTGCCTTTTCATCTGTTTGGATTTCAATCAAAAGTGAGCAAGCATTTTTAGTATCAATAACCCTGAGATGTACCATACATTGAAATAGTTGTTAATTGTTATTAAAATATTGAAATTAATCCTCCATAAAAGTCAATTTTGTTCGATTAATGTTATTACCCATTTTTTTCCTTTACCTACTTTAATATATTGTTGGCTATAGTTTACCACGGGTATTCTATCTGGCTGGTAATTCGTGTGTCTTGTTACACTCGGGACATGTTTTGTGATAGGCTTCCTGCAGCTGAATGATGCCGCGTCGTCTCGTCTCTATCAGCGCGGCCAGCGAACAATCAATCAATCACCGGAGAATGAGCCAGCGTAGCTGCCAGTGTCGGCCGCGTAGTTGGGTCTAGGTCAGCAGGCAGATGGGTGGGTGGGGTGACTGATGGTCGAAACTGCGTCTTGCTAATTGAGAACGACCACGCCTGGTTCAGACATTGGGAAATTACTCGTTTCACACTCCTTCATGTTGTTTGTCACGCATAGGTTAACGAGTTTCATTATTGTTTGTCTTCATGGCAGATGTTGTGTTATTGGAGGCGTTCGCAGCCTACGCTAATAAAATTTGCCTTTAGACGAAACCTTAAATATTTATGTTTCTTTTTTTCAACAACAACAGAACATCAATTTTTTCATTTCGACTGTAACCTATTTAATTTGTACTTGATTAATATTTTTATTGTAATTGTTATTTTTAATGCTCATAAGAATAGAATCCCATTAAAAATGTAAATTAAATGAAAAAAAATATTAGTACTGTTACCTTTCCAAATAAGTATACATATACACACGAAGAAGCCCAGAGAATAACTCAACTGGTCGAGAAGGCAAAAACATCTAATTCCTAAAATTTATTTGAATAATAAACTATTTAAGTTTTTACAAACGAAACATTATTAATAATATATATGAATATAATTCCATACAATTATCATACAGCACTACACAAGTAATTATGCTCACTATTATTTCGATGTAATGTATAATACTATTATTATTATTATTATTATTATTCTAGTGCTGAGATGTGACTCTGAGCTCCCGGCTTTGAGTTCTCTCCTACTGTGACGGGCCAACTCGAGTAGTGTCTGTCTGTGTAGTAAGTCAGCTGGGTGTCACTTGAAGATTTAATTACGTCACTAGAAGGGTTAACTCATGTCAGTCTGCTAATTGTTTATGTAGAACTTGTGCCCGAATCAAGACAGGTCTTGCTAATGCTAATCTTGAAGAGATTCGTAATCTAGGCAGAGTAAATATCTCGAGTTTCGTTCTTGTATAGTCTGGGCAGAAGTAGGGTGGCACTTTTCGAATGTTGGTGGTAGTTTGTTTGTTTGCTTGTTTATATAACGTTGGTGGAAATGTTTACTGAGACGTTTTGGTTCATTAACAACTGTGCAACGAATTAATCGGCTCTCTTCGAATAGACCTACACACTGGGAGATACCAGTACTAACATACTTAAAATATATATCGCGTTATTTTTCCTCGTGAACGGACGTGGTCTTTGTGTTGTGAGATGCAGTCTACAGGGTACAATGAGTTTACTTTGTAGCGAAACGTTGGTAAGGAACAACTGGGGATGTATTTGATTATTATGTGTCCCTAGTGACGAACAAAATCCTAAGATATACTTTCTGTCCCGATTTACAAAACAAGAATATAAGGTGTCCTGAATTGGTCGTCTGTACCTCTGTATCAGTGTGACCGTACAAAATAGTTGCACATAAAGGTGTCCTGAATTGGTCGTCTGTACCTCTGTATCAGTGTGACCGCACAAAATAGTTGCACATAAAGGTGTCCTGAATTGGTCGTCTGTACATCTGTAGTGTGACCGCACAAAATAGTTGCACACAAAGGTGTCCTGAATTGGTCGTCTGTACCTCTGTATCAGTGTGACCGTACAAAATAGTTACACATAAAGGTGTCCTGAATTGGTCGTCTGTACCTCTGTATCAGTGTGACCGTACAAAATAGTTGCACATAAAGGTGTCCTGAATTGGTCGTCTGTACCTCTGTATCAGTGTGATCGCACAAAATAGTTGCACATAAAGGTGTCCTGAATTGGTCGTCTGTACCTCTGTATGTCATGTGTCACTACATAATATTGTTTTTTTTTGTGAGTGTCTATGTATGTTTGATTTGTTTATCATGACTGTCATTGTTATTTCTATTTTTAGTTATAACCATATTGACTAACCTGTTTTCTTGTTAAGTTTCACTGCGTATGTTTTTGTCCTTTGTTGTCTTTATTATATTTACCATTGTGGAATTGTTTTAATTCTGTGTAAATAAAGGCATAATAATAATAATCAGTGTGACCGTACAAAATAGTTGCACATAAAGGTGTCCTGAATTGGTCGTCTGTACCTCTGTATCAGTGTGACCGTACAAAATAGTTGCATATAAAGGTGTCCTGAATTGGTCGTCTGTACCTCTGTATCAGTGTGACCGTACAAAATAGTTGCACATAAATATGCAATGCTATATTTGGATACTAATACGAGAACTCACACGCGACACAAAACTAAAGATATTATTTTTACACAAGAATGTTTTGAACTCAAAGTGAATTCATAAGGTAATTGCATCACACTTATTACGCATTCCAAGCGTTCTCACATTTCTGAAAGGGAAGGAAAAAATAATAAATTCTTTAGGACGTGGCGCTGTGAAGAATACCTGTTACAACTACGTTGAAAAACTTGAAAGCGTGTTGAAGTAATATACCTTGGTTATTAAGAAGTATTCTTAATTTATAATTTATTCCCAGTATATTATTTATGAATTTTGAAAATCTCTATTGTTATGACGAATAATACCATACTATAATATAAAATAGTTTTGATTCCAGTGCCATGAGTGTTTGAACCGTGATGGGTAGGCCTATCTGCATTGTCAGTAAGACATACTGATCAGTGCACAAGTACATTTCCTATCTATTTCTATTTTAAAATTATCCTCTGTTGAATAAATATTTAAATTATTTAACGAGCTGCCTGTTTGGTCAATACTTTCACTACGAATAATAACACGGCACCTTGAAGAATACCTTTCATTAGATAAGCATTTTAAAAAATCAAGTCACAACATGTCAGTCACTTGTCATGTCGGCCTCAAAACTATTCTACACCAAGTTTGCATGTTGCTCCACACTCCCAAGCGTGACTGACAACTTTACAAGCACTTTGGCTCTGCATTTAGCTGTGCGTTGTTACATTTTACTGTGTCACAAGAACCGTTCATGAAATACGTGGGTACGTCAAGACTCAAGAAAACACAATATAATGATGTCACATATAAAAATAAAATACAGGAAAACGAAGTCTCAGCTTCTCTTTACTTCTCCATTGAAGCATCTGTGCTCCGCTTCTTGCTGGGACTGTACCCGTCACTCCATTCACCGTAATTAGAGTCTATGTACTGAAAGTGTTGCTTAATTTGACAAGTTAACGTCCATACAAAAACCAAACATTCATCATTGTATTCAGATGACGCTCAGTCATATCAGTCACTCTTGCAACGACGGAATGAAACCGTCGCTAAGGCAAGTACTAATATTTCTACTGATCGGGTTCGTTGTTGTGGAAATACGGGAACACATTGGTTTCGGTTGCTGTTATGCTTTGTGGAGTTCTAGTTCTATCAAGTATGTATTTGTTGCGCGTGGCGGCCACATTTGTGATCAAACTTTGGCGTTGCCATGGAGAAACAATTGAACGCTGTTGTGGTAGAAAACATAAATTCTTAGTTTTTTTATATTCATCCTGTTTTTGAAATAAAATTAATATGTGTGGTAATTTTTAGTTTTTTATTACTTATGTTTACTTTTTAAATTCGAAATTAGGATTATTCACGTAACATTTGAATAGTATTTGCCAATGATCTAGGATTGGTCCGCATCAATTGTGTCGCAATCGTGGCCGCTGTGACGTCACGTGGGAACTATGAATATTGAATATTGAATACTATGAATATTGAAATATTAGATCTTCTTTGGGAAAAATGGACTAATGATTAATAATTACAAGTAAGCTGCTATACGGGTACTGTATGGCTACCCACTCAGTTACAAGAAATAATTTTCAGTGGGGGACGTAATACCTTTTATTACGTATTTCGTTGTTATACGTGCTACAAAGTTACCGTTTACATATCTGTGCCTACTAGTTTCAAGTCAATAATAGGAGTACAAAAACACACAGTTCAAACCTGGAATCGAACCCTAGACCATGTGCATTGAAAGCGTAAATAAACCCACAAAATCAACTATAGTCAGTGTACCGTCATCTCTTTTCCACTGATGGGGTTCGCTACACCTCTGATGACGTCATAAGTAAAGCCCGACATCTCCACCATATATCGCGTCGCGTTAACTTGTAAGGTGTTGTCGCCACGGATTATGAATAGTGAAGTGACGCGTGTGACAACTACCAACCTAAATCTAGTTGCATCCCGCGCGTTCTCCTGCTCAGGTATTGTAGTGATAATATCGCTCGCATGTTGTCAGACGTGGTGGGGTCGCATTCCATTCACGGTTGATGCAGTCAATACAGTGGACAATAACAATGCAGCTATCGGGCAATCTCGAGTTGAATACCGTTGAAATAGACGTGTGGAGCGAACTTCTCTTCTCAGAATTGTAGGGGACATCTTTCTTGCTTCTTACGGCGTTGCCAGTATAACTTTGTACCAATGCAGGTAGTTTATGCTGTGACGTCATTTAGCTTACCCGGCACCTCCACCATAACTTTGTACCAATGCAGGTAGTTTATGCTGTGACGTCATCTAGCTAACCCGGCACCTCCAACATAACTTTGTACCAAGCGTGTAGTTTATGCTGTGACGTCATCTAGCTAACCCGGCACTTCCACCATAACTTTGAACCAGTGCGTGTAGTTTATGCTGTGACGTCATTTAGCTAACCCGGCACCTCCACCATAACTTTGAACCAGTGCGTGTAGTTTATGCTGTGACGTCATCTAGCTAACCCGGCACTTCCACCATAACTTTGAACCAGTGCGTGTAGTTTATGCTGTGACGTCATCTAGCTTACCCGGCACCTCCACCATAACTTTGTACCAATGCAGGTAGTTTATGCTGTGACGTCATTTAGCTTATCCGGCACCTCCAACATAACTTTGTACCAATGCAGGTAGTTTATGCTGTGACGTCATTTAGCTTATCCGGCACCTCCAACATAACTTTGTACCAATGCAGGTAGTTTATGCTGTGACGTCATTTAGCTAACCCGGCACCTCCAACATAACTTTGTACCAGTGCGTGTAGTTTATGCTGTGACGTCATTTAGCTAACCCGGCACCTCCACCATAACTTTGTACCAATGCAGGTAGTTTATGCTGTGACGTCAGTTAGCTAACCCGGCACCTCCACCATAACTTTGTACCAATGCAGGTAGTTTATGCTGTGACGTCATTTAGCTAACCCGGCACCTCCAACATAACTTTGTACCAATGCAGGTAGTTTATGCTGTGACGTCATTTAGCTAACCCGGCACCTCCAACATAACTTTGTACCAGTGCGTGTAGTTTATGCTGTGACGTCATCTAGCTTACCCGGCACCTCCACCATAACTTTGTACCAATGCAGGTAGTTTATGCTGTGACGTCAGTTAGCTAACCCGGCACCTCCACCATAACTTTGTACCAATGCAGGTAGTTTATGCTGTGACGTCATCTAGCTAACCCGGCACCTCCACCATAACTTTGTACCAATGCAGGTAGTTTATGCTGTGACGTCATCTAGCTAACCCGGCACCTCCACCATAACTTTGTACCAATGCAGGTAGTTTATGCTGTGACGTCATCTAGCTTACCCGGCACCTCCAACATAACTTTGTACCAGTGCGTGTAGTTTATGCTGTGACGTCATCTAGCTTACCCGGCACCTCCACCATAACTTTGTACCAATGCAGGTAGTTTATGCTGTGACGTCAGTTAGCTAACCCGGCACCTCCACCATAACTTTGTACCAGTGCGTGTAGTTTATGCCGTGATGTCATCTAGCTTACCCGGCACCTCCACCATAACTTTGTACCAATGCAGGTAGTTTATGCTGTGACGTCATCTAGCTAACCCGGCACCTCCACCATAACTTTGTACCAATGCAGGTAGTTTATGCTGTGACGTCATTTAGCGTACCCGGCACCTCCACCATAACTTTGTACCAATGCAGGTAGTTTATGCTGTGACGTCATCTAGCTAACCCGGCACCTCCACCATAACTTTGTACCAATGCAGGTAGTTTATGCTGTGACGTCATTTAGCGTACCCGGCACTTCCACCATATCTGTTTAACTAAGGAAGTTGCAGCATTCTATAACGTCACAATTATAGTTTGGCACCTCCATTAAATCTCTGTCACTGGCATCGGTATTCTGGAATGTATGTAACCGTCTATCTAACCCATATTGCTGCCATCTCTCTATGGCTGGTGCACTTCGTGCTGTCTTTTAGGTTACTTTCATAACTGCACTGCACAATCGCTTATGTGCAATATATACCAATGAAGCCATCCATCATGTTCCGCATGATTTTATCTTACTGTGCACTTGTTTAAATAAATAAAACATATATTTGTATTTATGTTGTGTTGTTTTCCACTCAGTTACAAGAACTGACTTCTTGTAAGAGTTACGTTGTCGCTTTTGTCCCTGTAGCACACTCTAAAGATGGTCTTTTGTTCAATACATTCATTGGAATTGATTTCGTCCGAGATTGACTGAATCGAGTGAGGGGGGGGGGACTTCAAACGAGTGATTTATTGTTAAGTAACTCACGCGCACTTCAAAGTTTCTACCAGAACTTGTAAAAAGACATTTCCGATGCACTTTCCATTCGTCTGAAAATAAACGAACGCTCGTTCCGTGTGTGTTGTGGATGATGTCTTGTCTCGCCTTCAGACGTGATGCGCGCGGGAAGACGAGTCGTACGAACGCCTAACAATCTCCAGTCTTGAAAAGCAAACAAACTCGAACTTTGAGGTGTATTCATGTGTTTTTTTTTCTTCTTCTTCTTTGACCCTAGTCTGATGGGTCTTGATGCGTGTCGGTGTGACAGATGTTAACTTCACGAAGCCCCCACGCACTTTTATCACGCGTTGCTTGCTGCCCTATCACACACACACTTTACCCCTTGTTTAGATTAGGCAGATTGTGTATACTTTGAAATCCACTGGGTTTTAGCCTAGGAAAATATTTGCATTTGTTATATCCACGTCTCGTTTACCTAATATCTACTGCCTCACTCTCTCTCATCCATTAATCATATTTTTTACGTCGTGTCGTCGAAGGAAGGAGTTCGACTTCCAACGTGGAACACGTATCGCGCTGGGCTGGGGTTCAAGGGGTGATCAAACTACCACCACCTGTTTATATAGGGCCTATACACACTTGTGTTTTATAACAAACCATTCCGTTATGATGATGGTTGTCTTATTTCGTCGTCTGTTTTCGATCAAATCTATATAATATACGCATGGAGTGTTTTTAAACAATGTACTGTCCCACCCCCCCATGCCGTACAATTGTTATGTAGAGTGTGTGTATGTAGTAAATTTAATTTATTTTTTAAGTTAGTTTGTGATCTAGAAAGTAGGGTGTGTATCCACAAACCTTCTTTTTTGTCGTATGGTTTCGTGTTAATGGTTTATGTAACGAAACGACTATCTTGAAATATCATCATCATATCGTTATCGTAACATGCCGTTATCAATAATAATTGTAATGTTTTTTCCTAAAGAAACTTCAAAGAACTATGAAACGATCAGTGAATTGTATACGAAAAAACATGTATGCGACTAAATCCAAAGACATAATATTTCACAGAAGTCCGCAACACTATATCATATACACCACAACACATATAATACACGTTTACATCATATGTAGACCTATAAAATGTTGTATGCTACCACTTGTCAAGACATCGTTGCGTGTATTCGCGATTTCTGCCTCTTTGCTAACTAGAAACGCACTAGTGAGTGGTTCTTAAAAGTAGTAAATACAACCTTTGTACGTATATGATTGCGACAGGAGTTTACATAAATAATTGCTCTTATTAACACACATACACGCACACGCATACGGACTCACCATAAACATAAATTCTCCGTATCTTGATACTTTAATTTATTCTTCACACGCACATGATTTTGGATAAAGCTAATTTTACCGCTATAACACATATAAACAATCATGAAATGTGATTGCCAACATAGAGAATTCTATCCAGCTGTTGTTTCGTAAAAATTAGTACAATTTAACCTCGACATGTCCAAATTGTTACTAAGTCGCCGCTACTAATCCTGGTTGGTCTCTGAGTCGTTACACTCTTCATTTTATCTCCGAGACTTGCCGTAATGGTAAAAAGTTATCTGTTTCGGTGTGGTAAATTGGAAGTATTACGAGTGAGGGCGGCTTAAGCACCCCTGCGCTCTAACAAGGCGTCAGTCATGAGCATGGAACGGAGACGCAGCTGGCGTTGGGATACAGAGAAGGCCTTGTAATGGGCTTCGCCTATGCGGGCCGGCCAATTTGTACAACAGTCAAACTTTTTATCTAATACCGAAAAGGGTAGTTTTTAGACACGCGTTTTCGTTTGAAATTATGGGGTTCCTTCACAAGGGTAACCACTCCCTTCAAGCTGTGGTCTAGGTTGGTATTTTCCTATTAGATTGAGACCCCCTAATGTATAATAAAGGTGAGGGTGGGTTAAGATATGGCTATTGATTTTTATGCTTTCTTTAAGGCCACCTTCCTTCGTTATGGTAGCATAGGCAGGCGTTCTCTGTCCAACCCTCTTCTAATAAATGCAAATCCGTTTCATTGCCTGCAGCAAGGGTAGACAAACACCTTGGATGGAAATGAAAAATGTTCTTCATAACAAACGTCCCTAGGGTTGGATGCGATGTCGCAACACCTGATGGATAAGACGGGTCCTTGCAAAGCCAGGCGTGTCCGCAACAGCCGAGTGATACGTCAGCCTATGGATAAGACGGGTCCTTGCAAAGCCTGGCGTGTCCGCAACAGCCGAGTGATACGTCAGCCTATGGATAAGACGGGTCCTTGCAAAGCCTGGCGTGTCCGCAACAGCCGAGTGATACGTCAGCCTATGGATAAGACGGGTCCTTGCAAAGCCTGGCGTGTCCGCAACAGCCGAGTGATACGTCAGCCTATGGATAAGACGGGTCCTTGCAAAGCCTGGCGTGTCCGCAACAGCCGAGTGATACGTCAGCCTATGGATAAGACGGGTCCTTGCAAAGCCTGGCGTGTCCGTAAGAGCCGAGTGATACGTCAGCCTATGGATAAGACGGGTCCTTGCAAAGCCTGGCGTGTCCGCAACAGCCGAGTGATACGTCAGCCTATGGATAAGACGGGTCCTTGCAAAGCCTGGCGTGTCCGTAAGAGCCGAGTGATACGTCAGCATATGGATAAGACGGGTCCTTGCAAAGCCAGGCGTGTCCGTAAGAGCCGAGTGATACGTCAGCCTATGGATAAGACGGGTCCTTGCAAAGCCTGGCGTGTCCGCAACAGCCGAGTGATACGTCAGCCTATGGATAAGACGGGTCCTTGCAAAGCCTGGCGTGTCCGCAACAGCCGAGTGATACGTCAGCCTATGGATAAGACGGGTCCTTGCAAAGCCTGGCGTGTCCGCAAGAGCCGAGTGATACGTCAGCCTATGGATAAGACGGGTCCTTGCAAAGCCTGGCGTGTCCGCAACAGCCGAGTGATACGTCAGCCTATGGATAAGACGGGTCCTTGCAAAGCCTGGCGTGTCCGCAACAGCCGAGTGATACGTCAGCCTATGGATAAGACGGGTCCTTGCAAAGCCTGGCGTGTCCGCAACAGCCGAGTGATACGTCAGCCTATGGATAAGACGGGTCCTTGCAAAGCCTGGCGTGTCCGTAAGAGCCGAGTGATACGTCAGCCTATGGATAAGACGGGTCCTTGCAAAGCCTGGCGTGTCCGTAAGAGCCGAGTGATACGTCAGCCTATGGATAAGACGGGTCCTTGCAAAGCCTGGCGTGTCCGTAAGAGCCGAGTGATACGTCAGCCTATGGATAAGACGGGTCCTTGCAAAGCCTGGCGTGTCCGCAACAGCCGAGTGATACGTCAGCCTATGGATAAGACCGGTCCTTGCAAAGCCTGGCGTGTCCGCAACAGCCGAGTGATACGTCAGCCTATGGATAAGACGGGTCCTTGCAAAGCCTGGCGTGTCCGTAAGAGCCGAGTGATACGTCAGCCTATGGATAAGACGGGTCCTTGCAAAGCCTGGCGTGTCCGTAAGAGCCGAGTGATACGTCAGCCTATGGATAAGACGGGTCCTTGCAAAGCCTGGCGTGTCCGCAAGAGCCGAGTGATACGTCAGCCTATGGATAAGACGGGTCCTTGCAAAGCCTGGCGTGTCCGCAACAGCCGAGTGATACGTCAGCCTATGGATAAGACGGGTCCTTGCAAAGCCTGGCGTGTCCGCAACAGCCGAGTGATACGTCAGCCTATGGATAAGACGGGTCCTTGCAAAGCCTGGCGTGTCCGCAACAGCCGAGTGATACGTCAGCCTATGGATAAGACGGGTCCTTGCAAAGCCTGGCGTGTCCGTAAGAGCCGAGTGATACGTCAGCCTATGGATAAGACGGGTCCTTGCAAAGCCTGGCGTGTCCGCAACAGCCGAGTGATACGTCAGCCTATGGATAAGACGGGTCCTTGCAAAGCCTGGCGTGTCCGCAACAGCCGAGTGATACGTCAGCCTATGGATAAGACGGGTCCTTGCAAAGCCTGGCGTGTCCGTAAGAGCCGAGTGATACGTCAGCCTATGGATAAGACGGGTCCTTGCAAAGCCTGGCGTGTCCGCAAGAGCCGAGTGATACGTCAGCCTATGGATAAGACGGTCCTTGCAAAGCCTGGCGTGTCCGCAAGAGCCGAGTGATACGTCAGCCTATGGATAAGACGGTCCTTGCAAAGCCTGGCGTGTCCGCAACAGCCGAGTGATACGTCAGCCTATGGATAAGACGGGTCCTTGCAAAGCCAGGCGTGTCCGTAAGAGCCGAGTGATACGTCAGCCTATGGATAAGACGGGTCCTTGCAAAGCCTGGCGTGTCCGCAACAGCCGAGTGATACGTCAGCCTATGGATAAGACGGGTCCTTGCAAAGCCTGGCGTGTCCGCAACAGCCGAGTGATACGTCAGCCTATGGATAAGACGGGTCCTTGCAAAGCCTGGCGTGTCCGCAACAGCCGAGTGATACGTCAGCCTATGGATAAGACGGGTCCTTGCAAAGCCTGGCGTGTCCGCAACAGCCGAGTGATACGTCAGCCTATGGATAAGACGGGTCCTTGCAAAGCCTGGCGTGTCCGCAACAGCCGAGTGATACGTCAGCCTATGGATAAGACGGGTCCTTGCAAAGCCAGGCGTGTCCGTAAGAGCCGAGTGATACGTCAGCCTATGGATAAGACGGGTCCTTGCAAAGCCAGGCGTGTCCGCAACAGCCGAGTGATACGTCAGCCTATGGATAAGACGGGTCCTTGCAAAGCCTGGCGTGTCCGTAACAGCCGAGTGATACGTCAGCCTATGGATAAGACGGGTCCTTGCAAAGCCTGGCGTGTCCGTAAGAGCCGAGTGATACGTCAGCCTATGGATATTGGATACATATAGACCCCAAGATGTCATCCTGACTGTCGCTCGTAAATCATAGATGTAGTGGAAGCCATAATCGTGAACAACTTTGGCTTTTTCATGGCTTTACTTGAGCCTTCATCTGAACTGATACTTCGTACGTAGCTCTCTTCTCTAAAAGATGGGTTGGTTCACAGACCTTGATAGAACATACGTGTAATTTACAAAGATGTATCGCCGGGGCATAACAATGCTTATTATGAGCGTTCTTAGTCGTATATATATATGAAAATTGACAGTTTAAATGAGGGACGTTATTTAACAGTCCAAAAGTGATATGGATCTCATATTTACTTGTCTTGTGTTTAGTAATATTATAAGTTCATGAACGATGTTCGTCAGTGTAGACTGTAGACTAATTGTTAACTATTATGTGTGGGTACGTCTTCAACCATTACTGACCGGTATAGCCTACTATGGTTTGTGTAATCCTCTCTGTGTGCATGTGTCTAGTCGTGTCACATGGGTGTATGCTGCCTTACAGTAAGACGTATCATACTTCGAAAATAAAGATAAATCTCATTTTATCGGTTGGAACAAATGTGTGTTTGTGAAATAATTCCTATAGCGTTTCGAGTGCGCAATGTATCACATCTGACGACGAATCTTTTAATTAGCATGCAACAATTATGTTTAGTATATTATTATTTAAAACATTTGTGAAAGAAAACTACGGAGTCTAACCGAACTACCGATTATAACTCAACTAAAAGGAATAACAAATTAAACATGCATTGCTGATTCCTTGGATCCCCTTACAGCCATCCTACATCATTAAGTTTACATCACTTGAAACTTGAAAGGTAGAATTTCTCCACCCCTGCGAAGCTATGTACTGTTGTACGCGGAAGCCGGTGCGGGAAAAGAGAACTACGATCTGAAGTGACGGGGATGGATATAACGGGCGTTACTCATTCGTATGCAGCTCTGGCGTGAGATGCGGGTACTAATTACCACACTTCGCTGTCAGTCAGAACTTCTCGCCTACCTGGAGGGAATGTCAACCATCAACTCAAGCTAACACTTTATCAAAACACGTTTTGATTTATTTCAAACGAGAGTTTTAAATTCCAGAACAGAAAAAATGTATCATTTATAAGTATATTTTTTAAAGTTGCATTTCTTTTCTTTCACGGTATTTAAAATAAATTATATTTATAAAATTAATGTCATTCATATTAAGTTGTAAAGCTGATTTGCAAAGGAGGGCAATAAATAAAAGTATAGGCCCCTTCAATTTTTTATGAGACAACAGTAACAACTCAGATCAAAATAAAATTCCAAAAGATAACAAAACAACAAACTAATTGAAAAAAGAAAATGTATTTGCGAAAAATGAGAATTGAAATTTGTAATACAAATTTGAAAACGATAATTTAATAATGACAAAAAATTAAATACTGTTATAAATTACTTATTAATTATTAGGAATTAGCTGTTGTCGTTGATTCATGTAGGTATATATTGTTGATAATAGATTGCTGACTCAAAATCTTGTTCAAAGTCAAATTCTTGTCTTCTTGCCAAATGCCAATAAAAAACTTTAATTAATTGACGTGTGACAGCGCAGCACTAAACTAAGGTACCGTATTGTGCTCATTCAAGTCCGTTTTAACTAACTAGTAATGCCAATGATTTGCATTATTCAGATTTGCCCACCTTATGTCACACGTGGTGAAACTGAAAGTGGGTCAAACCACCCACTGCGAACTGGCATATCTCACTTGTAATTATTTCGATTTATTTCTATCGCATAATCATCCTTCATCATGCTGTGTTTTGCGGTCGTTCATGAACAAAAACTCGTAGAAATGTTCGACCGCTAACTAAAACTACCGTATAAAATTATTTGATTACGTGATATTAATTTTGGTAGAAACCCAAACGTGTAATAAAAAAACGTAATTGGATGTAAATTAAGTTAATACATTTTATTTATAAACGCTTGAATTTACTTAAATACTATAATTTAATAGTTACTAGTATGTGGTAGGTTGTAATTTGATAAAAAATGAGGCTTCATTATGATTTTCATTAGGTTTTATGACGCTAACAAATGTTGGCCCATGACGCTCACTGCTCAGGTATATACGCCGCGTTACGAAACCTCCTCAGTAAAGGTCACCGTCGCGGACAGACACGGAGATAAATTACATTAACATCTCTACGGGTCACGATTCTCCAACCTAAGTGAAAAACTTCAGTATGACGTATTTTTGGGTAAAGTAGTAATTTGCGTAGCATTTGTTTCAATGTCAATCTTCCGAGAGGTTAAACTACCAGTGCGTAAGTTGGATATGTCCGCCCTACGCGTCATTCTTCAACATCAGTAACTACGCCTCAAGCTAATTAATTCTCTAAGAAGATTAAAATTTAATTAACTTTCAAGGAAATAAGTTGTGAGGGTATGTGTAATGCGATTGGCCTATCTATGTATACGGATCCCTATAAGTACAGTCGTCATTTTTTACCCGATTATTAAAGCGTCCTTTTCCCGAGTGCAAAGAAAGATTTGTCAGGAAATATTCTTCCTCTCTCTCTTTCTCTCTCTCTCTCTCTCTCTCTGGAGAAAGGGATTCGTTGATGCTGCCGTTTCATAAGATTTTTAAATTAAAATCCCTAATTCTCACCGTCTCTTTCCGAGGTCGTTTATGTAAAAGTTATTACATAATTCCGTCGTCTTGGCAACTGCGCTCGTTCACCGCGTCTATACACGGAATAGATACCAATATAGGCCGACTCTATTACAATTCCCACACATTTACGTTTTACGTTGAGCCGATGTGAAATGTATAAATTGAAGCGGGGCGTATTTCTGCTCGATGGCCGTTACATGCACGAGGTACGCGGAATGGAAACCACAAACATACCGACCTGGATCAAAACAAGCGTATCTAATTATACACGGTCTCGCCAATATTGTAAATTCAGTGTTTCTATAAATTGGTGAAATGTTTGGACGTGAAATACGATGTATTAATGAGAACATCGACCAAACAATGGTGTATACTGTATTGACCAGTGGTCCTATGTTAATGTACTTGAACATTCATGTTCTTTTTCGACTGACCAGTCTGAAAACTTCGTGTTACTGAATAGTCACTAATGGACTCGGAAGTATGGTCTGTTTTGGATTTGATTTGTATATTATATCAGTGCCTGCAGTCCTGAACATTTGGATTTTACAAATCTAAATTTCTATAGTTTTCCATTAAATTCTGTATCACTTTATACTCCCATTTTATTGCCGCATATCCATCTTCAAACACATATTTTGTAATTAATAACAGATTATGTTTTAAAATTGTAAAACAGACAATCAAAATGTCATTGTTATATAAATTAATAAATAGAACATTGTGTTATTGTCCTGAATACGTCCTCATTTTTATAGCTCGGTCATACAATTTAGAAAACGTATTCCCCATACAAAATTCAAACCTGTTGGATATTTGATTTTAAAACAAATTTTTTTTTCGAAGAGCCGTGCACAATAGTAGTGTGAAAGAAATATAAAATGTATAGGTGACGTTTTCACTCAATTAAGAATACCATTAACCTACTTTCTATGCACTTATAATGAAGTGTATTATTATATATTTTTAAGATTTTCAAAAGCCAGATTAGTTGTGTATAAATCAGTAGGCCTATTCATCCCACGAATGGATCCAAACTTTTGGCACCCCTACAGAAAAATAAACTAAAAATAGTATTAATTTCACATGCGTACGCACAAATTGTAGTAGTTTATGGTATCTCCATCTTGTTCTGTCACTTCTATAAGATGACCTATATTTCATACTAAGTTATTTTTTTTCTTCGAAATCCGTACATTGGAACTAAGCCAATGTAGCGAATCTATTCACACAAAATATCCTCCCTCCTTGTAAATGTACAGAGTGATGTAACTCAGATAACTATTGTGCTTAGCAGGAGTCTTATTCTCCAGGACAAGAATCCCACTATTTTCTTCGAATTTCTATGAAGACGTCTACACACAAAAAACTCGTTCCTATTCGGTATTCGGTTCACTGTGAATCCCTTCTCCGTTGCATAAAACAACACAGCACTGAGCCGAGGAATTGTTGGTTCAACTTCTGTAAACAATTTAAACGCTGTAACGACTCAGTCGGTTCGTAAATTTGTCTAAAGAACAGAGTTTGGAAGATCTTGTGAGTGGGTTTTCTCAAGTCATAAGAACAATTAGCGCCTTTCAAATACCTTCCAGTAGCGGGTGTAATGGTAATGATGATAATTGTAGGTTCTTTTCAGTTTAGCTTATTTTCTTCACAAATGGAAATTATAAGAGTTAACATGTACCAAAATTCTAATTGGTTCCTCACAAAATGAACACATGTCCAAGTATTTACAGGTAGGGCTAGCTACTTTAGGAATATAATGCCACAACTGTTCTTGTAATACGACAGAACCAGGGATCCTGTGTGAGCCTTGTGTGTCTGCACTCTCGCATGTTATGATAGGATAGCAAGAAATAACTCAGTGAACTGACTATTTCAACTACGAATTTGCAATGAAGTTCTCTCTAATAAATTGGCACGGCATATAACTTGTACTCGGGCGATTCACATACACATTTTGTTCATTGACATGATGTTTAATTTACTCTTCAAACTGTGAAATTATGTTATTTTATAGTGAGAGGTGAATTACTGAATTACTATAACTATTTCCATTGTTAAATCTACAAAAGCCCACTAGCCGCTCTGGGGTTTCGAACTGACGTCTCTTTGTTACATGCGATGCGACTAGGACCAAAAATATGATAAACCGCACATGGCGAGAAGTTATAGTGAGTACGAATTATGTTTGGTTAAAAAAGAGGGTACCTTAATCGCATAATTCGCATTTATTTAACTGGGATTAAATCTACGGGATGTCTTTTTTGTACATTGTCTGTGGTGGGAGTCGATGTCGAGTCTACAACCTCCAGAGGTTCGAGTACTCCCATTGAACCAACAGTTTTATGGAGAACAAATCGAACAGTACATGTGAACTCCCATGAACTGCATTTGATGTATTTAAATCGAGTGTGTGCCTGCGCACTATCGAAGTATGAGGGTATGTTGAATGAAGTGGATCACGCTACCGATTGAGTTGAGAGCACGACTTTACGTACGACTCGAATACTCTTAGCGAACCACAAGTCTTGGACAGTCATGGGCCAAAGTAGGTATGTTGTAAATGTTTTGGTTGATACATTCTATTAGTGACACATCTAGGTAATTCGATGTCACTGCTAATAGACTTGAGTGTGTAGGCCACATGCTGTAGGGCACACATGTATTTCTTTGAATGGGTTTTGGTTATAATTACAAGATAATATACAACTACTGAAATAAATTTAAATGAAAAAATAAATAACTGAAATTCCCGAATTCAAATCATGCACAAATAAATGTGGATAAATTCTAGTAGGGAAATTAGTTGGCGATAATGTTTCGAGTTTATTCGATCTTAATTCGGTTCGCATAACTTCTACACTTGATTTGGCAGTATTTAATTGTCCAGTGCAGAAGATGGTCTTAGTGAAGTTTCGAAGGAATCTTGTGCGAAACTGAAACAACACAAACATATACATAATTAACCGAAATTGTACATAACTTTACATTGCATTGCACATTATTACCGACACTACTGTCGCTTGTATGTAGACGTACACATTGCTATTTTTTTTATTTGCTTCAAGTATTCTTTCCCGTGCAATCAGAAAAAGACCCTTGAAACAACGTGTTTCAACGAAAGTCGTGTATGTATATATATATTCTTTCTTATGTGGTTTAATAAATCTTGCGTAGGCTGGCATATGAATGATGCATAACAGTGAAACATTAAGCGAGTGGACACGAAAACTCGGCCCTCCCGTGTATATTGACACTATACTTTACAGTTTACATAATTATGCGGGTGATAGGTCAGCCTGTGCATGTGTTGTGTCTCTGAGTGGGCTGCGTCTACGCTATCAGCATGCAGAGTACGGCTGGACATGGCCATGCAATGCAATAGAATATAGAGAAGACAAGACATACAACCCCGTCGCTTCCCACTCAGACACGTACGAAGGCTGTAGTGCGACCGATGGCCACCAGACGGCTCTGAGCCCTACAGCCTAGAGAGAGTGGCCAACCATATGGGTCACACTTTTTGGTTGTCTATCGGAGTCACGTGGTTTCAGCCGTATTATTTATATGGTTTCGGCAACCATGACTTTACCAAGTCTGCGGTAAACATGATAAAGTAATGACATGGCCACTCTATTACCAACAATATAATACATCTCGTGCAGGAAACATTATCGTTATCATTAGGCTTTGTTTAGTTTGTTTGCAATGAACAATTTCTTCTGAGGAAAACGACCGAAAGTAGTGGTTGACTAAAGTAGTTGCTGTTTGCTTTAAAACACGTTTCTAGAGCTAAAATGTTCTACAAGTCAACCGGTGAAAGGAGAGGAAGCGTGCGAACCCAGTCTCCTAGTGCGACCGCTAGCCACTAGGCAGCGCTACAGGTGCGGCGTGGGGGTATAGACGTAGGAGCGTAGCCCGCGCTTCTCGCAAGAAAATAACACTTGAATAAAATATAATATATTCACATCCAATTTGGCTGTTTGAATTATGGTCACGCCCACCTATTGAATCGCATCTTGTGAGATGATGCGAGTGTTACGTATATATTATGTATCTATATTTGTGTTGTGGTGTTGTCGTCGACAGAAAGCTGTTCTTTGACCTCAGTGTCCCCCCCCCCTTCTCTTGAGGAATACCGCACATTCCCAGTATAATTAGAAGCGGCTTCCTCCTTTCTGCAGGTCTATCTGTGCTCGCCTGGTGATTGCGTAGGGCGGTTCGTTTCTCACTCCAGTCAGGGGTGAAACTAAAATCTCATTCACGCGCTTTCACTCGGAAAGTGTTTTCCCCTTTTATTTCCCGATGCGTGAAATGTTTCTAACTCGCGAGATAAGATGAGAGCGTTGGTTGCTATGGTCGAGACTACAAGGCACGTGGATAAAGATTTCGGTTCATTGTTGGTGTGGTTGTTCAGGAATTTTATTGCCGTCGGTTGCGTTTTCTTTCTGTTTTCCTTTCACGCAACATGTAGACGTTATCCTGAAGCGAGGAGTAGTGGAAACAACCGACGGCGACAAAGACCTTTGACAAGTAGAACAAGAAAATAGGCTACTTTAGTTGACCGATTTTACCGTAATTGCTCTGACACAGAAAATCCTGTATTATAAGCGCGTAAAATGACCGATTTTAGTAATATGATCCTAGTTACGCCACAAAATATCGGAAGCCCAAAGCTTATAGCTGTAACAAGTTTTGTAAGAACTACAGACTGTACAATATTATACGTTTTGAATACTTTCGAGTTCACTTTATTTTAAACTAATTTATAAATAATAACTATATTAGATGTACATTATAATTTTTTTCACGCACTCATATGTTCTTCCCGGAGCCTAAAACTATTTATGTTCTCGTCTGTTCAAGGTTATAACTAGAAGCGTTCCACCACTAGAGGTATTACTAAAACAGTGTCATTTCCGAAGCGGTTTCAATAATTAATAATTCTATGCTCTCCCAGTATCAGACTCAAATGAACTTATACCGCAGATTAATGGTATCGTTGTTGTGCACAATTTAGTTACGCATCGAGTTTGATGATTAAAAACAGATATTTTAGTTTTAACTTCGTTGTTCGGTAATATTCGTGTGTATTCGTACTCATTGCGATTCATGTGGCATTGGTCTCGTTACACAATTATTGGCCAGTAATTAAGCCCAACCAAATTAAACCCAATCAAACCAAATCGAATCAATAACTTGTGTGCGATGGTGTATTCCGATGCAACAGCTACACCCGACACCGAGCTCCAATGTGTACTGTGCAGTCGCCACTGGCCAACTGAGTGTGAGCGTATCAGCATTTTATTGTTCTTGTGGCTTCTACTGCTATAAAGCTAAAATGTGTACATTATTAAATAATGTAGGATCCATTAAGACTTAGGGATAATTAAATAAGTAAGAAAGTTTATTTTGAGAAATATATGTAATTGCAAGATTTGCAACTAAATCTAGTAATGAACACTGAATTGATGATGAGGTGTTGAATTAATGAGACGATTCAACAGACGGTTCCAAAAATCAATTTCCATGCTGTATTGCCCTACATTCCCCACAATAATGAATATAGATTCAGGAAAGACATTGCAAACAATTTATACATTGGTTCAGTTCGTTTTCAAAATGTCTGATTAGGTAAATAGTGTAATTTCATGTCCAGACTTTCAAGCAATAAATGTGCGGCGTTTATATCACAGACTCTGAATGTTTTCCAACATACCCATTAAAATTTACAACTAAACCTTCCATCAATTAAAATTTAACTTCCGGTGATAAGAAGTCTAATACTTCTGGTCTGCATTCAAATAAATTAAACTTTTATAGTGTGAGATACAGCTGAGAATTGACTACCCACATAATGATCCATTATTCTTGGGTTTTAATGCGGCTAACCAAGCTATAATCTATGAAAACCACGTCAAATCCACGGCTGAAGTAATGGGCATTCAAATAGATGCGATTGGACTGATAAACAAGACTCAAGTAAGAGCCAGGCACTTTTGTATAGCAGACCGATGAAAGGTATATAATTTTATGCTAATTCAGGTTGATGACTATAGGTTTAGATATTTTTAGCACGTGTTCAAATGCCCGGAAGGGGTTTACATTCAGACAGATTATCGTATTTTGCAAGGTAATTCATAACACAGAAATAAGTGTGCGTCACTTAGGAAGAATGAAGGAAATATTTGGCTACATATGTGTTAGTCGCGCAGTTTGATTTCATATTTTAGGACTCAAATTTGTATATACACTGTGCAGCACACTGGTATGCTGGTAACTGGTAACCGCATCGTATTTCAACACTATCGTAATAAGACATTTAAATTAAAATGGATGTATAATCATGGTCGACCCGCTAAGTTCCAAGACATGATTTTCAGTGCATGGGGTCTGTAGTACACCCACTCCGCGCCTCGTTGTTGAGTTGTCCAAAGACACAATGTACATTGTACATGTCTTCATATTGATAGGTCATAGATCAATGTCAATTTCTCACTCAACCATTTATACATGATACATTTGATCGTGCAATACATTTGTGTTCATTTTATGTAGGTACTGCTTTTCATACTTTCTTATTCAATGTCATTTTAATGTTTGCAGCCAATAGAATATGTGCTGTATTTTAATCTTCATTTATCAAATGTAAATATCTTATCCAGTAATAAACATTCTTTTCAAAATTCAAAGGTAGAAAATAAGTTCAAGTATATAATACTCTTTTACAATAAAAAAAAAAATATAGTGACTATTACAATGTGAATCATTATAAATTGATCTTTTATCTTATCCGCAATTTTCCTTCCCTTTTACATTACGGCTAAAAGTACTACTATTGGCATTGAAGCGTTGGTGCCGGCCCGTAGTCAACTCCCGTTAAACAACCCCAATTAGACGTGCAGAACACGTTCTATCTGTTGGACGAATGTGAGACGCGAAATGTCACGTTCCCTTCAGCGTCGCCGTGGAAGCTGTCAGAAGTTGTTAACAAAGGACGCCTGCAATGTTACCCGAGCTCCCCATCTCGATCTGTTGGGTCGTTCATACAACTTCAGTTGGTAAATGTGCGTCTGGGCTTTTATGGTGAGATAACACCATTTGTATAGTAAAGGTATTTAAATAAAGTTTGGATAATGTTATTTGTTTGATAGCAAACCGTGCACTCGGTTAGACTTTCCGTCGTTGTGTTTGTTTTGTTTTATTTAAATGATGATTATAATAGTAATTCATTACAAGTTATTGCAATTTTTATTACCCTTTCGGGGTACAGAAAATTGTAACACTTTGCTAATACCTTATGCTAGGAATAATTCAATGTAGTTGATGTTTTCCAAAATGTTACTTATATTATACCTATAATTACACAATACCTATTCTTATATTTTTGACTTTGAGATGGTGATTACTTGATCGAGGCTAGAAAAATGGTGTGAAGGTAATTATTACAAAAAATAACCATCATTTTTGTGTAATTAGCTGAATGTAATCCAACCCAATCATATGCATCTATGCTCCCTATAAAACGGTTAGATATAATCCTGACGGGACAACTGCATGGACGAGTATTTAACTCTAAAAAAAAGCGTCAAATTTGATTTCCGTTCCAAGCAAACTCTTGCCCTCACGTCGCATTTTATTCACTAACTTTATTAAAAGTTCGAAAATCCTTTCCCGCCAAACACAATCGCCCTAGTTTCCACCACCACCGCCACCGCCACGTAATCTCTTCATTCCGCACAATTGAAATCGCAATTCCATGCTAGCGTTAATTGAAAGTCCGATCCCTAACGCATGCGCCCTGGTAACGACCAGCAAGGCGTTAAAACTTCACCCCGGCCTCCGGTCACTCCAGTATATTTTACCCTTCCAGTGATGCACGAAATTATTCTTTACACGCCATTTAACCTTTTTCCACGGTGAAGCCGTTAAACCGCGTAACGCGTACCTTAAGGACGTTAAACGACGTGTTTTAATTACGTGTTCGTGCTTGTCCGCGCAAGCAGAGGACGTTAAAGATGGCGTTAATTGTATTCGTGTAGTTATACGCGTCGTAGCCCCTGATGTGTGTTTATTGGGTGTTCTGTTCACGCATGCAGCTGCACGCCTTACAGATCGGCGGTGGAGAGACGGGTTTACGAGATATTGCTAAATGGTAATCAAATCACTATAAAACAAATGAACAATAAACACGGTTATAAAATTTGCACTCACCAATTGGGTATAATATTTCAGCAGCATTCTCTGGCTTCCTCAGACACGAAGGTACTGTAGGTTGTAGCCTAATTGTGACGCTTTTTTACGCCTTATCGACCTCTTGCGCCACAGTTACATCGTCAGGCGGTTGCAAGCGACAGTATACCCTCGCATATCTGAGGAAGCTAACGAATGCTGCTGAAATAATGCGTAATTGGTGAGTGAAAATTGTGTAAGCGTGTTTGTTCGTAAATGTTACATATAGCGATTTTATTATAATTTTTTCGGTTAAAATACCTCATACATAAACCATATGTGTATATGTTTTCGTAGCAGTTGTAAATGTACATCCTTCGTTCCAGGTTAACATGAAAGGTGACAATGATTTGAAATAAACAATAAACGGATGTCAATACTAGAATGTATAGGAAGAGTTTTGCACTCTTCAACATGTGCAATATGTATTTTAAAAGTCGTATTATACGTACACACAAATTTGAATTACTTTTTTTTAAACAATGTAATGATTACAAAATTCATGTTGTTTATTTAGATATCCGAGGGCTACTGTGTGACTTTTAAACGTACAAAGGGTCAAAAGGGCCGCAAAACGGGTACAAATGGTATGTTTGCGAAGAGGACAGACAAACTAGCAGACCGCAAACCCATCATATGTACGTGAAACACTTGAAGTCACGGTGTTTCCAATTTGTAGTTTATTAAAGGGTTGTCGTCCCTTATTGATTCCACACACTCTTGCGTACTTGGTAAGGTTTTATTTGTAAATACATTTATTTGCGTATTGCATTGCTACAATCGATATGATTAATTGTATAGGTTATATCTATTTTATTCTTACATTCATTTAGACGTCAACTTTTAAAACGTGTGTCAATTACAAACAATAATATAGTTAGATCTCCGCCCTGTACAATTATTTATTTGCCCTCCATATCAGTACACAAACACATACATTGAACGTTAACTTTCCTAACTCGGTTAACTATCAGTCTTCCCAACAACCAAGTGTCTATTAGTAGAGATCTACACACACTAACTAAATACCATAGAATCTCTGGCGCTTCAGTTTCATAAAACTATGACCAACCCCAGATGCGGACCCACTGTTTATGACGGAGTTATTGGTTCACCCTTTCAGCCAGTTAGCTTTATCGTCCACCGCTGACTCTGAGAAGATGGTTTCGTAGAAGCGACACTTGAATCACCACTTAATCACCAATTGAGAACCGGCGCGCTTAACAAAAGCGATCGCTCTCAGTTTATTGAATTAGAGAGAGTTGAGAGTACAAATAGAAGTGTTCTTCTGAGGAATGTACGTGGTACGCCCCCACGTTAACTCGGGGGTCAATTGATTGCAGTCGCGCCTCCCATCTACTTTAAATAAAATTCAACTAAATTTATAAGTTGACTGTTGTGTTTCTTGTATGGATTTATATTGATCCATATCTATCCACCTACAAGTAAAACTCGAATAACGTTAATATATTTATGTTTGACTGTGGGGATAGGAGGAAGACAAACGTCAAAATAAGAACCGGAGCGAAATTGATGTGCTTTAGTAATTACTGGTCATTGTTTAAATGTAGACTGAGTAGGCTTACTCTATGATCATATGCTTGACTTTCCCCTGTATAATATTCTCCAGTAATGGATGCTTCATTGTATTTTCAAGAAATTCTATTTTTCGTTTTTTACCACTCTGTTAAATCTTAAAACTTGTATGATTCATTTTTATAATTACTGTCACTTTCTCAAGTACATATTATAGTATAATGTAGAATTTTTTCTTTTGCTGCTGAATGGATTATTATGATCATAGTCGATAGCGATAGTATTTATAAATATAGAACAAGCATTTGGCTGCATTTCTGCAAACTTACCGTGTATCGTGGGCGCACGAAATAACATACTGTGGCCAGGTTGTTCCGATATATAAAGAAGCAGCTGGTTTGTTTTGAAATCGTTCAAGATTCTCCCCAGCGCGTTTTAGATGGATGGCGCTCAACACGCCTAGACTTACTAAACTCTCAAGCACGGGTTTCACGAGGCGAACATATAAATAATAAGTTGAACTCATGGCGAAGCGCTCAGCGTTGATTGAAATTTTTACTGACCATTCTGGCAATGGTTTGTTTACAACGCCTTTACATACTTAAACTTTATGATACTTTCGTTTTGATGGCGTAATAAGAAAGAGCTTCAATTTTGGGTTATGAAGATGATGGAAAATGGAAATTCTTCTCAAAACCTAGGCACACTGGTTTAGTCACTATGATACTTATATTTTTAATTGTAATTGTTGACATTACTACAATCATACAACTTTAGTGTTATATAAAAAGACAAATCACCATGTGAGGACTACATCTACCCTAGGGTACATAGAACCTATTGTAACTTCAATTAGAATGTTTGATAAAAAAAAAAAAACATTGTATGCGGTATATTGAACACTTCAACCTAGTGAACATGCACCACTAATAAAACTAAATTTCACCTGTAAGATAACTGTAGTATAACATTGATTAAATCGATGTGCGTGTACATGTTTGTTCTATGTTAGCATTTAGTTCCGATTTTTTTAAAACATAATATGTTACAAAGCTCACGCATAAATATGTGATATAATGAAAGCTTGAGTTGGAAATGTTTGCCCTCTGTATTAGGAAAAGCCAAACCCCGCGCAAGATTATAACGACCCCTAGCAGAGTTGGTTTCCGTGTTCGGTTCCCTCTACGCATGTCAGAAAACTGCGAGAATATTATGTTCAGATGTATAAAAAGGCGAAGGTGAAAAAAGACTCGCCCATTACTTTTTTCTAAGGAAATTCTTTCCTCTTTCAATCCAAGAATCAACTCGTTTTATTTCTCCCCTGCTAGAAGGGTTTGACTGGAGTATCGGGATGATTAGGGATGGAACTAAAGCCGGTCGGCTGAGCGGGGAACTTTCTTGTGAACTCTCTGACAAACTGAGACGCGCAGGGGGAGAAGTGGAATTAGACCAGGTCAACGTTAAAAACCTATATCGATATCGATAACGGGTCCAGAGTGAATGATGCTCGTGTTTTTAAAGGAGTTAATCGAACACATGTTAGCTGCTTAAAAACGATGTATTTGTGTAGCTTCATAAAATCAACCGATGGGCAAGCAACAAACTGCCAATTAATAAAATGTTCTGCCATTGGAAAACAAACGTTCAAAAAGTTTGCAAACTTTCACAACGTTGTTGTCTGTAATTAGAAATTGTAACTGGTGAGCAGATCGATCGTTACACTTGTTTTGCTTCGTTATTTGTTATTTTTCCATCATGTCATTTATAATTTGTTTCATTTTTCATTTTAGTTCGGCTGTGCGGTCACTTGCAGGTTAAATATAGATATAATTTCCGTAATTATATCGGAGATTAGCAAAGTTTGGTGAATTCGGACCTAAGTAATAAGTATAGTAAAATATTAGATATTGATTGACGGAAATTACCTGAACCAATAAACATAGGTTTGTGGTGGTTCAGGTTTACATATAATATACTTTTTTTTATATATACAGTGTACATCGACTAAGATTAATTAATTACATACTATAATATGCTTACCTACGTACGCGCTTATGGATGTCTGTACTATGATGGATCTTTGTCTATCTATTGTCTATATAGTGTATTGACATTCATTCAATATAGTCTGTGTCTGCTATGATAGTATTTGCAGTATATGAAGGTGTTAATGCCCTCTAATGCTATATGTTGGTGCACAACTGTGCTATGTGCTATGATGTATGTACTATGATGGGTCTCTGTCTATCTATTGTCTATAGTGTATTGGCATTCATTCATTATAGTCTGTGTCTGGTATAATAGTATTTGCAGTATATGAAGGTGTTTATGCCCTCTAATGCTGTTAGTATAATGTTGGTGCACAACTGTGGTATGTGCTATGATGTAAGTGTTCTCTACAAGTAAAGTCTATATTTTGTTCTATGAGGTCTACGTCCGGCAATGGCGGCTGTGTTAGCGACGCAAAGATCATTGACAAGGTCCACTCCTCGCTAGCTAGAGTCTGCAGGAAATTACGACCATTTACTTGATAAACGCGACCTTTTAGCGAGCGCACTTTGAATTTCATTTGCAAGATACCACGCACACTTTAAACGTCAAGATTACTGAGAATGATGACGTGGTCGGCTCATCCGCTCCGCCAAATATACGAGTTTCAGGTCCACCTTTTTGGGGGAATTGATGTAGTGTGTTGGGGTGGAGATAACTAGTAATCATTATTAGGCGTATAAATAAAGTTTTCAAAATATTAAAGATTTTTTGTGTCTATGGCGATTTGAAAACTAAAAAATCACTTTGTGTAAGAGTTTTCCCGTCGTGAACTTGAACCCACGCAATCCGGCTGTATGTAGGCCCTACTGCCTAGCTTTTTAGACTAACTGTAATGAAATAACAGTAATCATGATTATTGATGTCTGTATTTTATCGAAAACTTTAAATTATTTTATTTATTTATTTATTTATTTATTTATTTATTTATTTATTTATTTATTTATTTATTTATTTATTTATTTATTTATTTATTTATTTATTTATTTATTTATTTATTTATTTATTTATTTATTTATTTATTTATTTATTTATTTATTTATTTATTTATTTATTTATTTATTTATTTATTTATTTATTTATTTATTTATTTATTTATTTCCCATACAGCACAACCATATTCATAGAATATGCTATACATATTGGCCCTGGATATTTCAAATATTCACACAATGTTCAAAAATATTGAGAGATATTCAATACATATTGTAGGAATATCCCAATGTCACCAAATTTATCATTCAATGAATGCTCACAGAATATCATTTTATGACCAAGTGAATCTTAAAATAACATTAATACAACATTACTATATGAACATTGTTAGAATATGAAATGAACATTCACAGAATGTTAAATAAATATTCATATAACTGCAATAAATATTCAAATTATGTTCTTCGAACATGAAATAAATGTTCATATTACTAGGGCTAAATGTTTAATGAATGTTTATTGAACATTCAAACAGGATGGATATGGATATAGTATATTCATTAAAACTAGACCACATGGAGCTGCTGCATTTATTGAATATGCTATTCTTAGGTAAACTGGATATGGACAGTCCAATTTCCATTATACCTAAAATGGACTACGCAAACAGCAGAACAAATCATTATAAAGGCAAATGACAAAATGTAGCAGCTCAAATCTAGTTTTAAAGAATTACCAGGTCATAAAAGCAGTTAGATAAGAATGATTAAATGATTGCTTCAAATTAAATTATTCTCAAAAGTTTAATTTGTCCAATGATATACATACACAATTATTAAAAGACTATGCACTCAACACGTTTCAAATTACATAATATAATCGTTACGGTTGCCATTTATACCCCGTTTCCACAAGTCATTTCAATAGCAATAGACAACATATTGGGTTGTGGTATAGACAATTGATTAACAATGTTTTTCTTTATTTCAAGTTATTTCACGTTATGAGTTACGACCAACCAATCAGATTGTTTAAGCACCTACATGTAATAACAGACAAATCACACACTTAACTCGACTGTGCATATGGTAGGAGATTCACGCTGTCTACGACCTAGAATGCATCCCTGTGAATCTATACTTCAACAGTTAGGCCTAGGCGCCAAGTTGACCATGGCATGTCCCAAAGGGATCAGGCCCTATCTACTGGCCAAGCAGTTATCCTAGCTAGGCACAGTAATCTTGTTTCACTCTAAACACATATTATCCTTCCTTGGACTAGATCACTTTAAATGTGTAGATATCAATAATTACAACTGTACTTACCACTATTTGACGCTGAGATATCAAGCCATCACTTCACTTCAACACCGCTAGCCTGACTGAGCTTGTTGAAACTTGTTGAGTCGAGAGACGCGTCGATTGTTTGCGCAGGCATGAGCGCAATGTTCAAATAATAGTTTCGACGAATATTCATAGAATATATAAAAACAATATTGTTAAAATATTGTAATTAAATGTTCTATGAAAATGCCAAATCGAGTGTTGAATGAATATTTTAGAACGAATGATCTCAGAACGTTTTATGAACATTTATCTTTTAATGTTAAGTCAGAAATATTCTGTTAACGTTCATACAATGCAAATATCGTAATATTAACATTGTGAACTTGAAATGAATATTAAGAGAATATTTTGTGCTGTATGGGTTATTTATTTATTTATTTATTTATTTATTTATTTATTTATTTATTTATTTATTTATTTATTTATTTATTTATTTATTTATTTATTTATTTATTTATTTATTTATTTATTTATTTATTTATTTATTTATTTATTTATTTATTTATTTATTTATTTATTTATTTATTTATTTATTTATTTATTTATTTATTTATTTATTTATTTATTTATTTATTTATTTATTTATTTATTTATTTATTTATTTATTTATTTATTTATTTATTTATTTATTTATTTATTTATTTATTTATTTATTTATTTATTTATTTATTTATTTATTTATTTATTTATTTATTTATTTATTTATTTATTTATTTATTTATTTATTTATTTATTTATTTATTTATTTATTTATTTATTTATTTATTTATTTATTTATTTATTTATTTATTTATTTATTTATTTATTTATTTATTTATTTATTTATTTATTTATTTATTTATTTATTTATTTATTTATTTATTTATTTATTTATTTATTTATTTATTTATTTATTTATTTATTTATTTATTTATTTATTTATTTATTTATTTATTTATTTATTTATTTATTTATTTATTTATTTATTTATTTATTTATTTATTTATTTATTTATTTATTTATTTATTTATTTATTTATTTATTTATTTATTTATTTATTTATTTATTTATTTATTTATTTATTTATTTATTTATTTATTTATTTATTTATTTATTTATTTATTTATTTATTTATTTATTTATTTATTTATTTATTTATTTATTTATTTATTTATTTATTTATTTATTTATTTATTTATTTATTTATTTATTTATTCATTTATTCATTTATTCATTTATTCATTCATTCATTCATTCATTCATTCATTCATTCATTCATTCATTCATTCATTCATTCATTCATTCATTCATTCATTCATTCATTCATTCATTCATTCATTCATTCATTCATTCATTCATTCATTCATTCATTCATTCATTCATTTATTTATTTATTTATTTATTTATTTATTTATTTATTTATTTATTTATTTATTTATTTATTTATTTATTTATTTATTTATTTATTTATTTATTTATTTATTTATTTATTTATTTATTTATTTATTTATTTATTTATTTATTTATTTATTTATTTATTTATTTATTTATTTATTTATTTATTTATTTATTTATTTATTTATTTATTTATTTATTTATTTATTTATTTACTTATTTATTTATTTATTTCTTGTTTATTTATTTATTTATTTATTTATTTATTTATTTATTTATTTATTTATTTATTTATTTATTTATTTATTTATTTATTTATTTATTTATTTATTTATTTATTTATTTATTTATTTATTTATTTATTTATTTATTTATTTATTTATTTATTTATTTATTTATTTATTTATTTATTTATTTATTTATTTATTTATTTATTTATTTATTTATTTATTTATTTATTTATTTATTTATTTATTTATTTATTTATTTATTTATTTATTTATTTATTTATTTATTTATTTATTTATTTATTTATTTATTTATTTATTTATTTATTTATTTATTTATTTATTTATTTATTTATTTATTTATTTATTTATTTATTTATTATTTATTTATTTATTTATTTATTTATTTATTTATTTATTTATTTATTTATTTATTTATTTATTTATTTATTTATTTATTTATTTATTTATTTATTTATTTATTTATTTATTTATTTTCCTCTTTTTGTGCATTACACATTTGGATTTGTTTCTTGATCATGCGGAAATTACCTGAACCAATAAACATAGGTTTGTGGCGGTTATATATAACATACTTTTTTTTATGTATACAGTGTGCATCGACTAAGATTAATTTTGATTGTAGAATTGAATGCCTTAAAGTAAACTAAACTAAACTTATTATTATACTTGTTTGTTTTTTATCCTAAATAAACAAGCAATTTTTTATATTTTATCTATGCCCTTTGGTCCAGAAAAGGGAACAAATGAATTTTAACATTTATCATGTAAGCAGCTATATATAAGATAAGTGGATAATTACCAGAATCGTGTAAATTTAAGTCGACAAAATAAAAAATTCCACAGGTTCTATATAGTCTCATTCAGTAAAACATTTTCATAGCTGTATCTCGTTGCACTACGTCCACAAAGCTGGGCTAAGCTCAAACCTGTGCGTTCATAGACACTTAGGTGTATATCAATCATTTTGTTTTTTAATCACACCCTCTCATTTACCATTTTCACTTCAATAGGGACAGACGTGTCACGAGCATCAATGTGCATTAATATTTTACACCGCCTCTTTGACATTCATCCATCACACAGGACCGGGACCCCCAGTTCCCTCCCCACTACGTCAGTCCAAATTACCCTTGTTGCATAAATTTAAATCCATCCGTTCAGTTGCTATTTTTGTTTTCACAATATGTCATTTTCTAGTTTACTGGGAATTCCTTTAAAACCTTGCCAGCTGAATGGAAGCCGATTAATATCCCTTTGTGTAAATACAACAGGTAGTTTGTTGTTGTAGTTGTGCTTGCCAATACATCTTTTATCGTCTAAACAATTAGACTATTCAACGCATGGCTAATTGAGATTAAATGAATTCCTCAAAATGTATTTCTAGATCTGCGAGAGGATACAAAGTTGGCATACAATTCCTAGTAATAAATAAATATTATACAGAGGTAATATAACGATTTTTTTGGAGTGAAATATAATGTATCCATTGTTTTAAACTTCATAAGGATTATTAAACAAAAACAAGTTTCCTTGAGCTTTCTTGTTTAATGCTTTGTTTATTCTTTAGTCCCGTTATCTCTAAAATGAAAATGATAGAAAATTTGATAAGGAAGCATAACCAAAAATCTGTGTGTATCGTATGAAATCGTTACTAATAAGTTCTGAATGTTGGCGACACCAAACAATTTGAGTAATACGTAGATTATGCTTGTTTCATCCTTACTCAATTAAATAAGTTCATTTTTTCTATACCACATAAACAATTATCCAAGTATGTTTTCAGAATGTGTGTCTATGTCTGCCCCCAAACGCTTTGCTCTATGTATCTCCGTGCACCGAACAGCGTTCAATGGTGGAGGTGTGCAAATGATCAGGACACTCCCCAAGGACACGCGTCTCCTGTTTTGATTCATGTCTCGCCATCTCCCCCAGACCCCTCTAGCAAGACGGGCGCGATGAATCTGCCCTACGGCGACTCAAAGTACTTCGACATCTTATACAGGGGGATCCCCACGAGTTTCAAGGCCATGTGTCTCCGCTCGACCCGCGGGGCCCCGTCTTAGGCGGGGTTACCGCATAAACCGGTGGGATTTAGACGGAAATAAATACCAACAGAACAACAGAGTTATTGTTGCCGCACTTGTTGAACTGTTTGTTTCCCTTCTAGTCTCGTCCGGAAATAAAACATGGTATGATTGTGTCGCATGTCCGTAAAGCGGATTAAACTTGAAACCTGTGTATTAAAAGTACACAGACTTATATGAAGCAATGTTTCTCCGATCACATTACATTATTTAGCAGTTTTGCAACCCTCTCTTCGTCACTCGTCTATTATATATCGTATTGGAACACAAATTCTCACCATATCTAGCGTGAGTGATTGTTTGTTATTTTTGTGTGTCAGGAATATGTATTACATATTTCATTTGATTAACTAGCAAAGGGGACACATCAGCTAACGCTAATTTTGGTCTTAGTTAGACCTACTATTCACAATGAAAATTAACTTCAACGTGTAATAGTAAGGTTGTAACCAAACCATCCATATTGGCTGATGAGAGCCCATTGATGTTCATCAGCCAATAGGATTGGTTAAAACCTTACTGTTATTGTTGCTGTTGCTGTTGCTGTTGCTGTTGCTGTTGCTGTTGCTGTTGCTGTTGCTGTTGCTGTTGCTGTTGCTGTTGCTGTTGCTGTTGCTGTTGCTGTTGCTGTTGCTGTTGCTGTTGCTGTTGCTGTTGCTGTTGCTGTTGCTGTTGGTGTTACTGTTACTGTTACTATTACTGTAACTGTTGTTACTGTTACTGTTACTGTTAATTTTCATTGTAGATTGGCTTTTCAGCGAAGACAACTTTGTAAAACGTCCTTCAGCCAAATTTGTTTATTAGTGGAAACTGAGCTTGTATTTTTGTCTCAATGTAAATAAAGTCTCATGACTCTCAAATAACCAACTACTTCTCTCGTTTCTAATGGTCAATCAGTGATTATTTACTACCGTGAAATTCTGAGACCCCCAAACAGTGGGCGTTCAGTGCAGTTTACCAAGGCCCAAAATTACAATGTGCCAATAACTACTTATTCGTTAAATAGCTTGTTTTCTCCGTGTCAACCACTAATCAAAACCCTTTAAATCCTCCATATAGCTAATTTGCTTCAAATGACTTTCCTATTTGTTGATAGTAATACGAGCCCTTAGTGGGAGACCGTCTTTACGAATACATTATTAACACCATAAATCTGTTGATTTTCAGTGAAACAGCACGCGTGAAAGTGTCGGGTTAGATAAGGATCTAAATTCAGCATTAACCTAGGTCCAACTGTATTGGTTCACGTATGCTTCCCTTACCTCATGATAAAGTGATATTTTCAATTGAAGTGACAAATGACCGACAATTTGTGATAACACCGTCATAAAACATCTCGATGGAATTTGTTATATTATTATATAGGCCTGATTCGTTTTGAACTCGTTTTTCAGAAATGTTCCCTCTTTCCGTGTATTTCTTTTATAAGAATTGCGTTACGTTGATTGAAGTGCAGTTTTTATTCACTTTTTTATTTCCACTTTTACACCCCTCTGTAGGCCTATGCAAGTCAAGTCGCCTACGTTTGACGCAATGTCCACACATATAAACTGAGTTAGGAAAATGGCGCCTTCGCGAAATGAGATGATGTTGAGTGAATTTCCCCGGCCATGAAAACTCGCTTTCCCGTTTCGGTGTCCCAAAAGGCGTAATAAACTTGACGTATCGCTGTACGAGTGATATACTCATATTTCAAGATAAGATGTTTTATTTCTAGCCTCGTCCATGACCCTTGAGCTATATCAGCGATTCTTGGGATGTCCCTATTGAAATGTTTCTCGTGGAATTTTGTATCTGTAAAACTGAAAGAGAAGAAAATAAATTGGACTTTTCCATTTTATCATTTGTATTTAACTCTTTCATCCAGGAAATTAGTGTTTCAAGACCAAGTATTTTTACTCTTTTGTTGTGGAGTTTCTTGTTTTCAAATGATTCGAGAAGAAAAAAGAAAGCAAATACGATACTTGTATTAAAGTTGGGTTTATGTTGGTACCTATAATTCCAGTTAAAACACGTCAAATTAAAACTACTCACGTTTTGTTTTGCACCGATTTCTTGTTCTGCAATTATTAATTATTTTTGGATGAACAAACAAACAAACAAACAAACAAACAAACAAACAAACAAACAAGCATTTCATGTTTAAATTCATAACGATCACCATCGATTAAAATTAATTACTCAAAATATCATTTAGTGACTAATTTTATAGGCAATTCATATTTAACCAGGGAGATCAAAGTCAAACACTCATAGACACCGGACGTCAACTTAATTGAGTCTTTCTGAAAATAAATCCTCTTCGCTTGGGAGGTCGCTGATAAAAACTGCAAGCAATAATAAAACGGAAACATCAAACATGCTGCCTCGTGCCATGTCTGATAAAAACGGCGTCTGGTCTCGCTAGTGACGTCACTCTTGTGCAAAGATGGGCTGGGCTTATGTTATATACATTCTCTCCAACATAACAAGCTATGAATAGCGCCCTTGTCAGGTCTGTTGGTGCACTGACATCCTTCAAGCCCCAACCTACCCACCCCTTCGGTCAACCGTCTCAAGAGCTGAGACAAGTTTGATAAAAACACATTCACAATGAAATCGTATATAAATCTTGTGCTATGTAGGTTGACTGAAATGGGAAATAAATTGACGTCAAATAATTGATGCTTATAAAGCTTTGAAAAGGGAAGAATACTTGACCCTGTCCACTCGATAATAATTTACCTATAACATGGGATGGAATACGTATTCTATTCAATAGTAGTATAATTTATTTACGTTGTACAACGATGGAGCGATGAATCTTCTGGGAATAACGTGGTTTTAATTCCTGCTGATCAATGTCAGTTTATCATTATAGATACGTTGAATTGAAACTTATAATGTTTGTACAAATATACTCGAAACAATTTTCTCATTATTTGTTTCGCAGTAAATAACTCGTGCTCTATTTAACGTTATTAACTTTAGGAAAACTTAGTAAAACAATTTGATTGTATAGTAATTTATTTCTTACTAAAGCAGCGATTTACATTTTGGATCCATTCACACTTAACTATCTTGAACAACACCTTGTATATAATCTTTATCTTTCAACGCATTCACTTTAAACACAATTGTTCTTGCTTTTAAACATATCTTTAGATTCACTAGACATTTACACACATTTGCACTTAGCCTAGTTCTGTTAAATATTCATGTGTGATATTAACGATAATTATAAATTTATTCAAGATGTAATTCATAACGTCCTTGTCCTTAATTGAAAGTCTAATATTTTGATTAAACGATATTCAAATACTGCATTTGTGTACAACTAAACTCTGTAAGAGGATTTTTTTTTGTCAACCTGAACAAACTCCTTTTAGAAATGCAAATAAACACTAACAACATTCAACATTCAATGACGAGGTTCATACATATAATACTGGAAGGCAGAAAGATGTACATACCTCTATTCATTCCCAGGACCCCTCCTGAACTTACCTATTTTATTCCTAGTAGTTGTAAACCCAACCTCTTCTATTAATTTCATACTAATATCACTCTAAATTCCTTCTGTCTTCGGGCCATTTCATTCTTTTTCCAAACGTTCTGCCTTCAGCAACACATCCATCACATCTGTATTCTTATCATACTTCTCTTAAGGACACTGTCCGGTTGAGATTGTCAAGTAAAAGGAAACTGTACCTTATTGCCACCATCCAAACGTCCAAACGTCCAAAAGATGTACATACAAAAAGATACAATTTAGATGTTTTAAAACGAAGTCCAAATATTACCTATGAACGATTTTATAACATGGTTCCATCTGATATTAAAAAAATTGACTCATTTGATCGTTTTAAGGATACTTTTAAGGACTATTTGATCAATCGAGTCTTATATAAGGTGGCTGATTTTTAGGACTGACAAATTTCTGTTAGTAACGTTTAATCTCATGTTTTAATTTAATTTAATTTA
Source organism: Isoperla grammatica (assembly GCA_945910005.1). Classification (NCBI taxonomy): domain Eukaryota; kingdom Metazoa; phylum Arthropoda; class Insecta; order Plecoptera; family Perlodidae; genus Isoperla; species Isoperla grammatica. Next base: position 54,254,236 of record OX246739.1, on the reverse strand, counting down.
AATGTGATTTTAATAGACATTGACGATTATTTAATATGAATGTAATATATGTGACGAAATCAGTTGTATGTACACAATGTATGAATGAATAATAAATGAAATGAAATGAAACTTAAAGATACTTTCTATAGACAGATTCGTGGCAGTCTTGGACCTGCACGCAATGTTAAACTAGCTTAAATTAATTAATTATGTATGATTCTTTTTATTTTATTTGTATCTATAATATATTGACAACTCAAATGCTGCACTTTGTTTATTACAAAAAGTGTATAAGAATTCAAAGATGCTAATAAATACTAATACTAGCACTATGTGAACGTTTAGTGTGGTATAGTGGAAGGACATTGTCATTAGCCCAGACAACAGCCGCGCGTGCCGAGAGTCCATTTATATTATTGGATGTTGGCCAGGACGAAAACCACCATTGGAAAACTTTTATTTGCAGAGAAGATTTATTCGTCCGCTTTTATGAATGCACTTTTATTGCACTGATTTCAATTATTCCTCATTCAGTGTCGTGATGCCTGGGCGTTTAATTATTGATGGCTGCGTTTGATGGATTGATATACAAGTTCTTTAAACGATTTTCTGCATAAAAAACTAGTATAAAACAATCAAGAGTGTCTGACGAACGAAGCCATTATTTATGTCTATACGATAAACATCCCCGTAGGCCTTCTGTCTGTCGGTCAATGAATCCCTCCGTTTACTGTGATTAATGAACAAACATGTCCCAACAACTCTAATCAAACCAAGGAAGTTGCTAAATTTGCAGGAGAATGTCGGTTTGGAAGTATGGAAGGATGGATTACATAATTGATGTACCAACGCTCAAGTCAGAGACATTTTAATTTTAAATTGTGAATTAATGAATAAACTAAATTAAAGTACAACAGAATGAGTCGGTAAAAAAAGTATACAAGTTAAACATACTACCTCATCACATTTTGCCTGATCAGTAAATTGAAGGGATTGCAGCCTGTCGTAAGTTACAAACATGAAACAAATGTAGGCTAATTTTAAAATCTAAATATCATATTTGTGTCGGTAATCTTTAATTGACTGCCACATGCTTCAATCAAAGTTTAAAGATTATTATATAATTTCACGTGTGTATATTTGACTAGGGGGGTTTCTCAATCATAGTCAATGATAACAATAACATTTTTCGCGGCATAAACCGCCAGAGATAGATACGCATTTCTGACTGATATACTGCAAGACACATTTATACTTTGAAAACACGGATACATCTTTCATACCCGCTTTCCATCATAGGCCTACCTTTTTATATGAATACAAAGTTACATTTGTAATGGTAATTAGATGAATTAAAACATAAACTTTTCCGTGGTTGCAATCTTCCGCACGTGTTCAACGTAAGTGGTTTTATTTACTCACTTTGCCATTAAGGCGTTGAGAGCCGCGCCTCAAACTCAAATAATTGATATCCAATGAAGATAAACTCCTTTTGAGTGGTTGCCCCACTCTTCTGGCTCGTTTCATCATGTATTTATACTAGCTCGCTCTCTATTCTGAAAACCCGATAGGCTGCATGAAACAAAGAAGTTTACTTAGGGCCAGCCTCACCAACTTTTTAAACTCCGATTGGGCGGTAAGCGGGGATTCTTTACGCAAAAACATGGCGACTGTTATACATTTTGAATGTAATGTTTGTGGAAACCATGGTTACCAAAAAACCGAGATTACTTCATACTTGTTAATTGGTTCCTTAGTAAAGTAGTCTGGGTTGTCACTTGTCAGGTTTTGCAGAGTTGCATCACTCGATGTGTCTTCATGTTTTGGTTCTCTGCACGTATTTCTGTCCTTATTCTTCTTTGCTAATTTAAGAAAATGTCGTTATAAAGTTGTTATCAATTGTTTAAGAATACATATTATTATCTGTCCCTTGCAGTAAACTAGTAGTAATGAAATAACTTTTACTCACTACTTGTGGCAACCCTGCAGACAAACGCTTTTTAGCAATGTAGGGCCTACTATTTTTCTACCTTCGCCAGCGGACGCGTCGGAACGTTTTTGATATAAGGAGACACTTCCAGGCTCAATAGATGGTAATGGTAAACAAAACGGGATAAAACATTTGGTTTATATGTATCAACCCAACACAAATCCATTAGTTATCCAGTCGCGTCGTTTAATTTGTACTCGCAACGAGGTGGGTGATATAGCATGGGGTCAGGGGCCCCCTGCCGCCGGAGACAATTTCGCTGTAGGTGAAACAAAAATTGGCCCTGCATTATGTTTGATGGCCTAAAACGCGTTTTGAAGTGATGTCATATAAAAAAACAATACAACGGATAAAAATCCCAGCTATTGTTGGGTTGTTTCTTCCTGGAAATGAAATTGTCGATTGACGTTGCTTTCCCAAAAAAGTAGAAATCTTGACTTTTCGGGCACGCAGCCAAGGACCACATACATATAATATATTTTTTCAAATCTAAAATATCCCCCCCCCCCCTATGCCCCCAAGGCATGAAAGGTAGGGGCGAAATGTCCCCTTTGCCCCCCCCCCCTGTTCCGACGCCGCCAGTTCACCATTCACCTAGCTAGTCCTAAAAACAGCGAGCGAGATGTTACTGCAAGATCAAGACACCGATGCCCAATCATCCAGCTGTTGCCAACTGATTAGGTCTATCTATCAGAATCGGTTTGAAGAGTCGCAACGGTTCAGTTAGAGGATGAAAGTTACGCCTAAACGTCAGTGCCCCGACCGCTAACAAGACTCAAGCACATGGGATGAGTGGGCGGAGGTTTACCCTCATCCCGAGAAATAATCGGTCGCCTTGGTTATTTTCCAGTTGTTTTCGGAATGTCGAGTGTGATAATGTGAGTAGGGTCGGTGTGGCGATCTGACTGCTGATTGTGGATCTCTGTGTAATTAGGGCGGGTGCGTGTTACGTCTGCTGCGTTGCGTTCTTCAGGCGGGAGTCGCTTGTACAGACTCTGCCCTGTAATCCCCCCCCCCCTCTCCCCTCTCGCCACACCATGTTAATTAAAATGAACGATTATCTTATTTGACTAAAGTGCCCATTTTCTGTTCTGAACTAACTAACCATGCGCGTTTAGACAGGAAATGCTTCGTGTATGTATCACAATAGGATTATAATTACTGTCTTTAGCATTTTACATCCGGGGATAGGTCTGGAAGTGACGGATAAGTAGGATTGTGTCTGGTTTTGTTTTACAAAAATAGAACAGTCGCGCCTTGATTTTTTAAACATTAACATGGGGTTGTTGCCTGTGGTGACGTGTTATAATTATGACAATTCCTTTTCGGGAGTATTATTGTCTCTTGTATGGGAAGGTGGGTGTGAAATATCCGACCAAGTGACACGTACTTCTCTGTGAAAACGAGCGTGGGTAGTGATGGGATTCGAACCCAGATCGTCTGCTAAACGTACGTCGTATAGACACAACCACACCCACAGTACACAGAACAGTAAATGTGTTTCGGATAATCCTGTGGTGGTAATCGAACCCGCCACCGTTGATCAAGGGTCCCGTACGCCCTCACCTTACTACCAATTTCATACAGTTTGAAAGAGGTTTTGGTGATATAATATTTATTTTAATCTTTACTCGGGAATGAACCACCTAAAACAAACGCACGATTAAAACTTAGCTGATTCTGTTGCTAACCCGTATAAAACTTAAAGCACAGGTAGAAGTCTACTTTGCCGTCAAATTAAAATACCGGTGTGGATATTATTCTTTCATCTTTTAATTAAATTCCGGTATTAAAATGTACAAAAACAAACATGCCTTGTATATTTTATGTTTTAAGTATAAAATGTGTAAAGTAATTTCTCATAATTATAATGAAAACTTTTTAATTTGATTTAATATGTAAATTTTAAATACAGAAAAATTAAAGCAATGTGAGTATACTATATACAATTGTTTTTTCGAGTGTAACTGTATGTCCAAGAACGGACGTGTTATGAAAACGAATGTGCAAAGAACATCATAATAATATTTCATTTTTATTTTCACAAAGCTCCGTTTCTGCGATATGTAGGTATGCGTATTACAGAGATGGTCATAGTGGCGTCCATTTCCAAGGCACCGCGACGCCTCGTTGGACTGGGAAACCCACGGTAGAGACTAATCGTATCATTCCACTGTGATCCAGTCACCCGTGCATCTCTTTGAAATATGGGGGGAAACTACTAACTACTGCTGCCCCGACCCACAGGCCACAGCTATTCCCGAGTTTCCCCGTTGTTGATGTTTGTTGTTGTGCATAGGTAGGAGTGAGTTACGGTTACGGCGCCGCTATTGGCTTCACCTCTTCATTGCTCGTTTGAGTCAGATCTGCGCGAGGCTTGTAATGGATATAGACATAAACTAAGGCGCCGCTATTGGCTTCACCTCTTTATTGCTCGTTTGAGTCAGATCTGCGCGAGGCTTGTAATGGATATAGACATAAACTAAGGCGCCGCTATTGGCTTCACCTCTTCATTGCTCGTTTGAGTCAGATCTGCGCGAGGCTTGTAATGGATATAGACATAAACTAGGGCGCCGCTATTGGCTTCATCTCTTCATTGCTCGTTTGAGTCAGGTCAGCGCGAGGCTTGTAATGGATATAGACATAAACTAAGGCGCCGCTATTGGCTTCACCTCTTCATTGCTCGTTTGAGTCAGATCTGCGCGAGGCTTGTAATGGATATAGACATAAACTAAGGCGCCGCTATTGGCTTCACCTCTTCATTGCTCGTTTGAGTCAGATCTGCGCGAGGCTTGTAATGGATATAGACATAAACTAAGGCGCCGCTATTGGCTTCACCTCTTCATTGCTCGTTTGAGTCAGATCTGCATGCGCGGGCTTGTAATGGATATAGGGGATACAGTAAGGCACCGCTGTTTGAAAGCAATACAGGGATTGATAATATGAAAAAAGAAATAAGTACCGTCGAGCCAGAAGCCCCCAAAAAAGCCCCAAAAAATGAAACGAAAATTGCTTAAATTGTATTTGTTTAGGGCTAGGGTTATCAAGATGTATTTAATTTGGTCTTTTGAATGTCATTGCAAGGTCAGGACAGGATTTCTCTTTCCCTATTTTGAGTTTTGTGGAGGCCAATGTTACTTTATTCATGTAGTTTCAAATCAATAGTTATCGAACCCAAACCCACATAAATTCAAATTTAAAAACACGAACCAGTAAATGTTCACGACTATGTTTTCTGTATGAACCAGGATGACGTTCAGTGCATCGCGTTTTGCTATAAACAAAATAATACCATTGAGTTTGTTAACAAACTCAATGATAATACTTTGTTATTAAAAGCGGATATGTAGGCCTGACTGAATGTTAGTAGGTAACCAGATAGCTGCGATAATATTTATCGTTATTAATCAGTTATGTAAAGACCTAGTTACAGACTAATTTCTACATCTGAACTACAATCATTAAACCAGGTTTTAATCGTCAACAATCTCTTTCGGCCAGCGTTTAGAACGAAGCTTTCTCTGTGCGTGGGTCGTTCCTTAAAGCAAGTGAGAGGTCATATTTCATTTGTCATAGAAACATCACTCAAAGCCAAGTACTGGCAACAACAGTTTTACATTTATAAGATAAGCATGGCTTTTTGAAATTAATTTTGTTAAATAAATATCAAAATCAATATCAAAATAATTATATGTAGTTTTAAAGAAAATTGCCAAAACTAATACTTACCCCTTGAAATATTAGAGCTTGCGTTTTTGTGTATTCGAAACATGGGGCCGGATTCACAAGAGGTCTTCCGTATGTGCTATTATAAACCCATGGTAGGCCTACTACACAGCCCAGTTGATAGCTAATTTCGTGGAAATCACAGTGAACTTAAAATATTAGAAATGCGGTGTTTTAAAGTTTCGTGTTTTGTTTCCTAATACTTACACACTTTTAAAACACACAAAATGCGTATATCAAGGTAAATAAACGATATCTATTTATGTTCACACTTTGAAGTCATAGGCGAATTGCCACCATCTTTGAAAGAAGATAAGACCAACTCAGACAGGGCCTAAATTTTGGTCTCAAGTGTTTGTTATTTACTAGGGTTTCGTAGCAACGTCGAATGGGGAATATGCATAATTTTTTTTCTAGCATTTTACTAGATTAGGATTAACTTCCTGATTACAAAAATATCTTATTTCGATGACATAGAATAAAGTTTCATTTATAAAAACGAGCTGGAAGTTTCACATGTTTATGGCGGGAAAACGGGGCATACGTCACTTGCCATGTATCAGCAATCAAACAATCATAAAATGATAAATAAAATAACGCTTATTTGGCAATTATCATATCCAAAATCATATAAAATCGGATTAATGTCTAGTACACCTAGTAATTAATTTTGAAGCCCAATTACTATAAAAACAATAATACCAAACCTATTTTCATAGAATATCAGTAAATATTGAGTGTGCTTTATTCATATAAAGCAGACTTGACAACGGCTTGAGTAAAAATTTTGACAAGGTTAGCTTGATGACCTTGAAAATTTGATTGTTTCGTCTAGGAGGCGGTGGCAAAGTCCAAGGAGGTTATATGCAAAATCATTCATATAAGCAGTGATTTTCATGGATTGTGACGTCACATACCGTTTAAAAATAATAGTGCGGGAAACAGATAATCAAAATCTTTGAACATGTGTAGAAGTATAATGAGCTAATTTTAAAACTTTCAAATTAGGTTTGTGATGTCTTTAGATGAATAACAATATATTCCACGTACTTTCAGAGCTGTTGAAAATTCATGCACATTCCCTAACGTCCATTTCAGCCAATGGCGTGCCATAATCTAGTGTTCTAAAGTTAGGTCAGGCCTAAATTAAGACTTGTGAATCCGGGCCCTGTTATTTTTTTGAAAGTAGGAGCGTGAAAGTAGTTTCAGTTGGACGATCATATTCCCCCTCGGTTTGAACGACCCTCCCCTGCCCCAGCCTTCTGAAAACACTCACAAAGCTTATTGGGACAGCTCATCCAGCTTCGGTTCTGAATGTGGTTAGTTGTACAACATTTTCAGTGTGGGAGATGGAACCAATGGTTTTGTTACTGTTTCCGAGTCGTTCACATGTTTTCGGCTCGATCTAATATACCAAATGCGTTCACCCCACTCTTTATTGACAGCTCAACATCTTTCAGGATATCCACATAGAATGAAGACGATTTTTATTTTTTTAGTGTAGCGAAAAATCTTTCAATATTATTGTAAAACTTTAATAATAAAATAAATTACCCGAACAAAAGAGTAGTAAAAAAACTAAACCACATATTCCATGTAAAGATTTCCTATTTTCTTCGTTTATTTGACTGGACGTCCGACGAAAAGAACTGTAGATTTATCTAGTTCATACGCCCGCATGCGACTACCTCCCTACCCCCCCCCCCCCCTTTCTTGGCTACCACTCCTTACATAATATATTTTCTCCTTTTTTAGCCTGCTTCCTAATACAACCACATTGATATCATTTTTTGTAGCAAGCCTCTTGAATTTCCGAGGACATATTTCCTGCCCTTTTTTGTTTTGTATAACTTAGTCCTATATTTTCCCGCAGATGAAAGTCGCGGAAAAGCCCCGTGTCTTTATAGAGGCTTAAGTATACAGGTGATCCTTAACTCACTGCTTCCCAATGAAAATACCTCTGGCAAGAAAACCTCGAGGAACAAAGTCGACCATAAACAAGTCTTACGGTCTAGTCCCTAGTCTTAGGAAGAAGGGAAGTTCGTCTTTTCCGTCTCTCAATAGATGGAGATTTCTGAAGGAAAGGAGCAAAAAGAAAAGTATGTCATAAGATGTGTGGTGCATGGTAAAGTATCACGTGGGTGGAACAAACATTTCACTAAGTATTAGAAAGAAAGAAAAGAAAGATAACGAGAGATGGAAGGGTCTTTGATGTCACGTATGTTGCCTACTATTGTACTTGAATGTACTAGACGCACAGGAAAAAAGAAAATGTATTTTTGAAATGTAAGTCTCGATACATTTTTGAAATTCGAATTGGAATTGAATTCTCATGAACTAAAATATTTCAGCTTCGGATTCAATATTGAATGCGATATATGCATCACACAATGCATACGGTTCAGTGCAGTGTTGCCATATTGGCATCAATACTTGTTTTTACAATTACGGGGACACTAAACAACATATGGAAATTTGTAAAAACAGAAAATTGAAGATTCCGCTTTTCCTTAATATTTTCCGGCTCATATACCTAGTAAATCTTGAACGCGAGTTATTCTACGTGGCTTACAGTTATAATAAGGCAGTGCCATTGGTGTTCTGTGTAATAAGGGTTGATATTTATTATGACTACATCCTAAAATCGAAAAATGTGAATACACCAACCAGAGAATTGTCTATTGTTCTGACAACTCACGTTTCCCTCCACGTTACTTAAAGGGATAGTCAGATGAAAAACTAAAAAATCACCAATTAGTCGTTAGTCCATGAAATTCAGTTATGTGTAAAATACAATTGATATAGGTTGCTTCAATGCAAGAAAAAAAATAGTGAACGATTAGCTATTCTACTAGATTCCCTTCGGCAGCTCTGCTGCATTTTTCTTCTAAAGCGTAGTGCAACTGTATCGGTTCTGAGGTCGCTGGCGCCTTCCCGATAGACAGAGGACTCATTGTGTAATACGAGTCCAGCCCGCGCTCCGCGAAACACTCGGCGACTGCGGACAGTACCGCTCAAAACAGATCGCAACTTTTCTACACATCATGTCACAAAAAAATTAATTGCAGGGTATTTTGTAGAAATACATGTTCGTACTAAGAAGGATGTTATCGGTAGAGAAACGGTGCACATTAAACCTCCTGATCGATTTTTGATCAGTGCCCTATTTTAGCGGTGGTTTTACTTTCTCAAGGCAACATTTTTTTCATATGGGAATTACCATGAGAAAAGTTGCTCGGTGCTACTTGGTAGCAACAAACCAAAAAATCTCGTTTTCCTTAATTTTTTAACCGCCTGCTTTTAAAGTATGATATCTTTTAGTCATGTTTTTTATATTTAAAGGTGGACATCTACAAATGGTAGTTCTTTAGTTTTTCACCCGACTATCCCTTTAATACTAAGATAATACACGGAATTGTAACAATGCTTAGGTACCAAAGTTGTTCAAACATAATATACTTACTATGGGAAGGTATGGGTATTCTGGATAAATACGCATACGGCATACCCCACAAATAGTTTCTAGTTTCTATGCCAGCATTGCCAATTGTCTATCCAAAACGTAAAAATTGATTTCTATTATGGTAGTCGTTTTGGGTATGTTTTAAACTTTTTTTATCAACAAAATTAAAAAAGATGAACAATTCTCCAAGTTCTTTGATTTGCGTTTATTTCGTACTGGAAAATGCAAAATACATTATACATGCAACGATGTATCGATTGTGACAATGCTACTTGCGGCGAAGTAAATTTAAAAACCAACGGCAATAAAAAATGCAAATTTACGATATTCCCGCCCTTACAAAAGAACGGAAAAATGATTAGCGTTTTTGCAGTCCTGCGTGTGTCCCTCCAGTGTTCGTTTATTTCAGCGAGTATTTAGCAGAACGCAAGAACCAGGCCTGCAGCGAGGACCGATCTGCGTGCAGACAGTTCTCGAGCAAAGAAAACATCGGCCACAAGATAATTCAGTGTAATTGTAGTAGGTGGTATGTTCTCTATAATTTATATGCCTGTTACTGAAACTAGATAGCCTTAATCCAATGTCCACAACAGGAATCTTCTCTCATGCACACCTACCATTTAAACCTGTATAATAATTAACTAGCGGTTATCTATACAGCAGCCAACCCGAACCAATCAAACGAGGGCTCGCGTTTTAACTCTATGGAGTGGATTTCACAGCTCAACTAATAACAAAATAATCGTTGCCTATTTATCCTTGAATTTAATAGCTGTGGTCGTCTGGCTCATTAGCGCTTTTAGCATTCCGTAAGTTATTATATCGTGGGGTTGTTCTAATATAATAATATGTAATTATATGATAATATATAATCATATACATATCAGGTAGCACCTTGAGGTGTTTTAGCACGGATCTCTTTAAATAAATCCAGGTGCCGGTTTCCTCCTACAGCCTTCAAACACCTGATATGAGATCTACAAAACACACCTTTGCTTCCAGAAACCATTTCAATAAAATAACGATTAAGTCGAGAGATCGTTTAGACTAAGTTACGAGGGTCGGGTCTAAAAGTTACGCGTTCTCCAAACGTTTTTCATTTTCAGTAATCGGAAAGTAGAAATCTAGAAATGTATCCTGAATAATTAACATTTTAATTACAAAATTTGTAAGAAGTATTGTTGTTTCCTTATTCCATTTTCATTTTGGTTAATTTTAATTGTGTATATTTTTATTATTGTGCATTATAACCAAAATGGAGACACTGGATAAACTGAAATGGCACCGGTATTATAGATAACGACAAGCAAGCAGGTTTATAGCAGAGTCCAATTATAAATTAGCACTAAGATATTTAACAACTACTTCATAACTTGATCCCATCAATGATAAAGACATATTGCAACGTGTGACGACTAGCCAATCACACGCTACAATACTCATTCCTCTTCAACGTGTAACGAGCAGCCAATCACACGCTACAATACCCACTCCTCTTGAACGCATGACGAGCAGCCAATCACACGCTACAATACTCACTCCTCTTCAACGCATGACGAGCAGCCAATCACACGCTACAATACTCACTCCTCTTCAACGTGTGACGAGCAGCCAATCACACGCTACAATACTCACTCCTCTTCAACGTGTGACGAGCAGCCAATCACACGCTACAATACTCACTCCTCTTCAACGTGTGACGAGCAGCCAATCACACGCTACAATACTCACTCCTCTTGAACGCATGACGAGCAGCCAATCACACGCTACAATACTCACTCCTCTTCAACGTGTGACGAGCAGCCAATCACACGCTACAATACTCACTCCTCTTCAACGCATGACGAGCAGCCAATCACACGCTACAATACTCACTCCTCTTCAACGTGTGACGAGCAGCCAATCACACGCTACAATACTCACTCCTCTTCAACGTGTGACAAGCAGCCAATCACACGCTACAATACTCACTCCTCTTCAACGTGTGACGAGCAGCCAATCACACGCTACAATACTCACTCCTCTTCAACGTGTGACGAGCAGCCAATCACACGCTACAATACTCACTTCTCTTCAACGCATGACGAGCAGCCAATCACACGCTACAATACTCACTCCTCTTCAACGTGTGACGAGCAGCCAATCACACGCTACAATACTCACTCCTCTTCAACGCATGACGAGCAGCCAATCACACCACAATACTTATTCCTCTTCAACGCATGGGCACGTGCTTATGCGTACACGGCTGTCTCATTTTCGTTCACCCCATTACTTTCAGGGGTCTCCGTCCTATTATAATTATTATTATCATTATTATTATTATTATTATTATTATTATTATTATAGCATAATAAAAGCATTGGAATATTGTGTGCCATTTAATTTTAATAAGCTTCCCAAAGACCTGAGGAACTTGGATAGTATAAGTACTGTGAAAAAAGAATTTCAAATGTTTTTGTTACGTGATACTATCGCACTATGTTAATAGGATTCGAAGAATGCTTAATGTTAATGAATTTTGTATTATATTATATTATTTTATAATTTTTTTGTATAAAGAAATGTATTAATGTTGTAATAGGTGTTGGAGTCTAGATTTCTTTCATTTAGTTTTGTTTGTTATCCCCACAGACAAGCTATCGGGACAGGTATCGAATGTAAATTAACTGGGTTCTTATAATAAAGAAAAAAAATTATTATTATTATTATTATTATTATTATTATCATTATTATTATTATTATTATTATTATTATTATTATTATTATTATTATTATTATTATTATTATTATTATTATTATTAATGAATTAAATGCTACATTTTGTTGTAAATTTGGAAAGGTATCATAAATATTGTTTAATAATAACATGAAGTGTGCATCAATTTTTGAGTATTTTAACACAGTTTCAAGTACAAAGCAAACCTTTATATGACTATTTAATAAAAACGTAGGCAAAGCACGGGAGAAAAAGTTGGAAATAAACCCTCTTCCTATTATTTTGTCTGCACAAGTATTTTAGCCCTGACTTTCAGAGTGATGATAATAAATGATAACATGGGATGGTTTCGTAATGGTAATTTCAATTCACCTCGTTTCTTCTGTTCAATTGAAATTGTCGCTCGGTATCACAGTAATTGTTAATGAAAAGGATGATTCACCAGAATTGGTAGGTTAGTCTGTTGGAGACGCCAGTTAGTACTGTGAGTGGGCTAAGGAGCGTGGGCGTAGGACATGTAACTTGTGATGGTCAACTTGCTGTATACGTGGCGGGGCGTCGTTTCTGTGATTCGCTTTGGTTTAGCGGCCAAGGGTAGTTTCACTATAAGAACCGCTCGAAATTAACGTATTTTTAAGTTATAGCTTGAGAACGTTGAACAAAAGTAAAAAAGTGATGATCGAATGTAATGCCCGAAATTTAAAACATAAAAAATATTTTAATCGTTACGGTTTTTCTTAGTAATGTAAATCTACCCAGTAACTATAAAAACATTTGATTTTTTATCCAGTTTTTTTAGCTTTTCGAAACCACAAGTCGCACATTGATCACTATTTAATATTGTGTTAATTAAGTTCTCAAGATATTTCAAAAGAATGATAATTTCGTGCTAATTCTAGTGAGACTATCTAAAATACTAATTAGAAAGACAGATCCATATGAAATGTAAGTTTGTATATTCACGATAAATAAGTGTTTTTATTTAACACTATGGCCAACACCCAAGTCGCTAAATTAGAGCCCTTGTCGACGATTTTGATTTATAAATGTAATTAGTTTTTGTGTTGATGAATTTGTAAAATAACTGCAAAACTTCTTTGATGTGTTTATTTTCTTTGAAGAGATGTTCTTATTAATGTCGTCTGGCATCGCTGTAATTCACAGGAGAAAGATCCTTGCAGGGTTGCCATTCACAACGATTGTCTACTTTTAGATATTATTTGTTTTTGTTTTGTTAGTCGCGGATTTTAGCGCATCGAGATGGAGGGTTTGGCCGTTTGTTATTATGCAAAATGAGGGAGTAAAATAACGAACATTGGATTCCAATAACGTAGATACATAGAACATTGAATGTTCTATGATGAAACCGATATGCGGTCAGTCCGCTTGGATGGCACACGCCACGACACGGCTAATAGAAAGCGCGTTTCAAACATGATTGTTTACATTATAAAGAATGTGATTTCCTTGTCCATTTTGTTACATTTGATTGTTTCTATTGGATTCTGTGATTACAATTGATTTTAATCAAAGCGCCCTGTTTTTTTGTTATTCGATTTTTAGAAAAATACACATTTGGTTGTATAGCTCTACTAGCTAGCATACTATTTCAGTAAGTATCTACAAAACCAATCACCGATTGTGTGACTCGACATATCCAACCGTCCAATTCAACTCATTAAACTTCTACATTGTGTCGTTGTGAATGAATATCGTATGAGTAAGCGATGGGGTTTAATATTTAATATTCCGGAGGTAAGCTTCAATCTGATGTGTTCTCGTATCGTATATCTATGGCTGATTAGCATAGAGCTAAGTGAGAAAATCACGATGATTGCTTCCACACACAAACAAGGCAAGAACTCTGTCTCTCTCACTCACAACCAGATAAAATCCGTTCCTTCGAACAAAGATAAAGCTATTGTGTATTCAGTTCACGACTCACGGTGTTTTGGTCAACTCTGTTGCATTCGCTAACACACAAACGGGGAGCGAGAAATCTTTTGACGTCGATTTATAGCAAATCCCTCATTTGTTATCTAGTGTCAATCTGAATCATCATTCTTGTTCGGTCGGTTGGGTTGGTTCTGTTTTAAAATCAATTTTAACAATGTGCAAAGTTTGTCGAGTGGCTCGCGTTGTTTTGGGCGTCTTTGATGTTATCCGCAACCACCTGAGGTGTTTCGTCTTGTCTCAAAGACGTCTGTTGAGACACGGGTGAAGAAAACCGTTGTCCGACCATTGTTTTCGGATCGAGGAAGGAACCTGTTATTTCGTCGGTATCTTTTAACTTCCAAACGAGATGACCAAATCCTAAAAAAAAACGAAAAAAAAACAATCATGAACTGTCAAAATCAATTCTCGCTGGGTTTTGGAGGATAGGGTGGGTCACGGTTTAGACCCTTGTGAAGACAGGGGTTGGAAAAGGACACAGAAAACAAAAAAGTAAATTTTAATTTTAGAGTAGGTAGTTCATCACTATGGGATAGAAAAATTCCGCGAGCAAACGAAGCAATATTTTAGGACTTACGAACGTGTTTGTGTTGGAATGCGTTAATTGATTGCGTCACACGGCTAACCGGCCTGGGACCTTAGTAAGAGAAGACGGTGCTGGGTTGAAGCGGTCTGCCGTGATGACGTCACATGGCTGGGAGATATGTCAATAGTAGATACTTAAATACGTACAATGCCATTCGGCCCTTTTTCGGGCTCGGCGCCGATTCGCACCAAAATTCATGTGTCGAACGTCAGCACGATAACGCTTAGCCTTCAACCAAGGATGTGTCGCTCGCTTACATGACCTTGCTATACTGACGTGCTGTTGGCTAGGCACTCATCCCCCGCAACAAGCCCACCTCCCGTGACGTAGTGTCAACCACGGCACAAACGGTCTCCGCACTTTATAAACAACTGAATTGAAAGGTTTTGAACTTGATGGCGAGTGCTTACGGGGGGCTATGCTTACTACATACCAGACGATCTACAAACCAAATGTCCGACGTCCTAAATGTCCGACATTTCGGTTATTTGAGGTGTCGGACATTTGGTTTGTCGATCATTTGGAACGTCGGGCAGAATTAAAGCGAAGAATCTTCCCATCATAGCACTCCTCCCAGTGTGCAAGTCCAAACACCACCACTCAGTCTTCCCATCATAGCACTCCTCCCAGCGTGCAAGTCCAAACACCACCACTCAGTCTTCCCATCATAGCACTTCTCCCAGCGTGCAAGTCCAAACACCACCACTCAGTCTTCCCAACATAGCACTCCTCCCAGCGTGCAAGTCCAAACACCACCACTCAGTCTTCCCAACATAGCACTTCTCCCAGCGTGCAAGTCCAAACACCACCACTCAGTCTTCCCAACATAGCACTTCTCCCAGCGTGCAAGTCCAAACACCACCACTCAGTCTTCCCATCATAGCACTCCTCCCAGCGTGCAAGTCAAACACCACCACTCAGTCTTCCCATCAAAGCACTCCTCCCAGCGTGCAAGTCCAAACACCACTACTCAGTCTTCCCAACATAGCACTCCTCCCAGCGTGCAAGTCCAAACACCACCACTCAGTCTTCCCAACATAGCACTCCTCCCAGCGTTCCAAACACCACCACTCAGTCTTCCCGTCATAGCACTCCTCCCAGCGTGCAAGTCCAAACACCACCACTCAGTCTTCCCAACATAGCACTCCTCCCAGCGTTCCAAACACCACCACTCAGTCTTCCCGTCATAGCACTCCTCCCAGCGTGCAAGTCCAAACACCACCACTCAGTCAGTTTGGAACGTACGAGCATGAAATAACTTGTGAAATGTTCACAAAAGATGAATTACGAAGAGAGACTGGTGCTTTGTACATATTATTGGCCGTTTAAGTGTTACAAATATTTTAAAATAATACCAAATTTACACCCAATCAAAAAAATGTTGAAACTACGAAAAGCTCTTTTGAAAAAACAAAATTAGCTTAGAAGTCAGCTGACAACAAACATTTTAACCAAAAAAGATAAATCTCGCTCTGAAACACATTAATCTCTTAATCGCGGTGTTTCGATATTTGAGCAACAATATGTACTACTACCTGCCCAACATTTTCTTATTTTTTCCGTTTTTATGGTTTTAAACAGACATCACATGATATGACTTCCGTCTAGGGATATTAATGTGTGCCTAGCCTAGTGCTATGTGTCTGTAAAAGCAGTTATTCTTAAAATGTGGTTTAGTATTTTAATACAAATCCAGGAGCATTTGTGATTTTCACATACATGCCTTCTCCTTTAATTTAGATAGGTGGAACCTAGACCACGGTCCAATTAGGTTACTTGGGTTGCTAAGCAAATGTGGCAGAAGGTTTTAACCACCACTAATTTGTGCATATACGTCGTAACTCCATAAGCGAGTGCATTCATTATAACGTCCTTCAGTGTAGTGGCGCAAGTGCCGGTGGGCTGAGGCTGAGGAAGTGAGACCAGGTCGACGAGACAAAACTTGTTAACATACTAGTTCGAGTTGAAAGAGTTTCTGGTTGGCTTCAGTCAACGCCTCACCGAGTATGTTAGGTTTGTTTCGTCACTTCCCCAACACTTTTCCAGATCATAAACACCGCGAGCCTCTCTACTCGTCTCTCCTTGGGAGAATTACTTTACAACGACAAATATTTATCCAAACTCTGACATAATTTACCTCTCGTAACACCCTCTTCGTTTTCTTCGCCGAGTTAGAACATCCCTTTTTGCCCTCTTAGATTATTTTCTTCTCTAGAAGCGGCGACGTCTCCCTGGCGTCGTAAGCGAATGCACAAAAACATGGTCTTGGCAGTTCATTTCCCCTTCAGACACCTCGATATTCTTCTACATGTGTACGACTTTTAAATTCTCTATGAGGCTCTTGTTGGAGATTTACTGACGACTAGATAGCGCAGGAATGTCTTTTAAATGAAATCAGGTCGTTTGTCAACTCCAGGAGTTTTCGTGGATTCCAGTTTGTTTTTTCTCAACCCTTTTTGTTTTCTGCTTACTTATGGGATACTATTCCTGAACCCATAGGCCGACACATGTTCACATGTCCGACTCCATGTTTTACTCATGTTTCCGTTGCATTATCATTATAAAATAACTTGCATGGTTCCCGAAACATAAACCCACCTCCATTTTGTTTGTTTTTCAACCCAATTCACGTGGAGGAAAAAACACCGCGGCGGCAGGTTTATTTATACGTGGATCTTATCTCGTTGCTGTCTGATAGGTCTCTAATGAACGCTTCCCCAGAGATTTCAGACAGTTAGTTTATAGTTCTGCCCGGCTTTTGTTCTAGTGTTGCAGTCGTCAGCTTTGAGTGCTACTCTCCCGCCTGACTGACTTGACTGACTGACTAGGACTCGCTTTTAATCTGTTTACATCCTCGCAATCACTGAATAAATACACACATTATAGCGCTCCATAACAATCCAACTAACCCAGTCAGTCACTCGGTCGCTTCAGACGCGCATCCAAGCTGCCGGGAGATTGTTTGTTGTCAACCTAATAATTCAATCACACTATTGACTCGGCCGCATCTGATATTTTATTCATTTCGCACCATTGTTCCTGTAAAGCTTAACACGACACAGCATTGATATATAACTAAACTATTGTTACGAGCGCGGTTTTACCGTTATTCTCGTCTTTTTCTCATTATTGCATTATCATAAAAGAAAATAAACCCTACTCAAAATATACATAATAGTAAAACCAATTCACACTACGTTAGATAGACCACTAAGACCAGTACAGTGTAGTGGTGCACTCACGACGAATAATACATACATAATAGTAAAAGCAATTCACACTACGTTAGATAGACCACTAAGACCAGTACAGTGTAGTGCTGCACTCACGACGAATAATACATACATACTAGTAAAAGTAATTCACACTACGTTAGATAGACCACTAAGGCCAGTACAGTGTAGTATTGCACGCACGACGAATTCTGGGACAGTTTTTCCGGCCGAATTTATATTTACTAAATTTGTCTTAGCGTAGGGTATGTTGCCGGAGGCGGAAAAACCTCGGAAATGTTGCAAAATTGTTTTTATAATAATCCCCGAAATGACGCAGGGGTAATTATATTTACGTTCGGAAGGACTGTATGTTTCTGTTAGGACTAACAATGTTATAATGTTGAAATTCGAAGCGTCTGGGTTGAGGGAGTTCGGGGGAGATGTAGACCGCCCCCCTTTCCCCCTTCTTGCCTGCGCCACTGGGCAAGTATGCGAAATGCTATTGATGCATCGCTTTAAAACATTTCAAGATATATAAGATAGAGAATTAATTAATATGTATTGCTGTTTGATATATAATTTGTTTCTAAAATATAGGTTGCTTTTTAGGGAGTAGGTAATCACGTTCACAATCTGTGTGAAGTTATCAAAAACAAATTATTTATAAAGTGACATGGTGAACATTATCAGAGCGATTAGAGTCACTTACAAACACATGCCAAACTATAAATTTGCATTTCGTTGCCCTCCAGCATTCCGTCAATTGTGATCACTGTTGTCGGCCCTACGGCTCGCATGTGTTATCCATATGAATGCTCACGCCACATATTTGAGAGATAGTTTAGTTTTTTGGTCCCGTCATCATTCGGCTCTCTTCTAATTACAGTGAACGTCAGTCCGTCGGTATCTTCAAAAACAAAGCTTCCACATTTGATATTCTACCGACAGATTGTTTCAAGTTAAATACAGAGTAAGGTCGTATAAAACCTGACACCTTTTCAGTTACACTGATTCTTTTAGACAGTCTAATTGTTACCTTCTTGTAGTGCATCACAGGATGTTTCACTTCCATATCTATTTCGTTGGGGTGGAGGGGGGGTTTAAACTTTTTTGTTCGAACTCAATGCAAGTTTTCCGTTCCATAAATTAGTTTTGATATTGGATCTGCTGCCCGTGACAGTTTGGATGTCTCTGGTATTTCGGTTGCGTGTGTGCGTGCGGGAAGAAATGGCGGGGTCGCAAACATGGCGGTCATAATGGTGTCATTTATAATACAGGGCCAAGAAACGGCTGCACTGCGGAGTTCTGTGTAGGTTTTGTATTACGTTTTGATAGTCCTGTCTAGATTCCGTTATAATACCTACGTCTCACAAGATATTGCTGATGATGGGTTTTAAAAATAAGGAAACAAGGTTTTTTAAATTTTAGTTTCAAAAACCAGAGCGACACATCGCTCTTTGGTTTGGAAATCAAATTTTAAAAAACCTTGTTTCCTTATTTTTAAAACCCATCATCAGTAATATATTGTACAATATATATAGAAAATAATCTTTGAAATTGGTCAAGTACAAATTTCTTAAATGCATTGCCTATTTGAATCACGCATCAATTTAGCAGCACGACTCGAGAACTGTTTTCCTTGTTGGTTTCAATCAATAAATATCGAAGTTTATTACAAAATAGATGAAAATTAATCAAGCCCTATTTAAATTAAATAATTCCATAAATTCAAATTTAATATACGACTCACTGTCGAAACTGGCCCCAGAGAAGATAGAAACATAAAACATAATCGTGTGTAAACCTGCTTTTGTATTCACGAGTGGCTTGTTACTCATTAGCATTGGACATTTTGTTTGAATCCAAATTAATTCCCTTCGACCAGCTTCACAAAGCTCGCCATGAGTTCCACACGCCACTGTACAACCTACCCCTATCCCGTATCACCAGCTTGACTTACGCACAAAGCTTTTCACGCATTTCGATATTTGCCCTTTTCCCTTATGATACGCCACTGTGCAAAGACTCCCCTATCCCATACGCGTAACAGACTGTGAATGTTTGAAATGCCATCCAATGAAACATGCTCTCCGCACTTGCTTGACGCCGGAATATGCGTGTTGGTAATGGGACATCCCTCCTCGTCTCATAAACCTGTTGGCTGAGTTACCAGCAAGCGTCACAAACGCACGCGTGCCAGTATGCTCGTTAAAATGTTACGTTTATGTTTTGTAACGACAGCTGGAAATAATTCCAGTCAAATTAATAACGAATTATAAGTGGTATGTCCTCCAATAATCATATATCGTATACCAATTACGCGCGTGTTACGTGATGTAACGAGCGTAAATTACTTGCGTATGTTCGCGGTGTAAATACGTCGGTTTAAGATTCGAGTGCGGATTCGACTATTTATAAAGCCGGTTGCGAAAACTGAGTCATTATTTTACATTTCAAGACTCGGACACGGGTTGAAGCTTGTTCGTCAACGAGGTATAAGAAACGACACATGCAGATCATTTCAAAGAGTAAATAAATAAATAAATAAATAAATAAATAAATAAATAAATAAATAATGGCTTGGTCATTCTCTTGGCGCAATTATAATCATTACTGTGCGGACTTGAGACGAATTATCACGCGCTTCTCTGCTCTTCAGCTCATTTCAATGCCAAGAATGTATTTCAAGACGTGTTCAAGTCATTCTGTGATGTTTGTATGAATATAGTGAATGATACGATCAACCAACGATTGCTGTGTAAAAATAAGTGTGATTTATGCATTACAAAGAAAAAGAAGAAACAAATGTTTTACGCGGGGGTCTGAAATACTTTGCAGGAGCAAAGAAAGATTCTTTGTGGAGGGACTGACAATCAGTAATGTTCGTCGGATATGCTGATTAAAGGAGGTAAACAAGAAGTATGTATAGTATTTTTTATTGTATAGTGCATAACGCCCAAGTAAGGTGAGGCGCCTAGACAGAGGAGAGAGAAAACCAAAATAATGAGGCGTATTTTATCACAATAATTAGTATCAGATCATGTAGGCTTATGAGAAATATACGAATAATATGAAAAACTGGAACGCTGAACAAGTAAATTTAATTATAGATTAGTATGGGTTATTTTTCCTAAGAATCCCTGCTGTAGTTTGCACGCCAGCTGTCCTCGTCAGTGATAGTTCGGAAGAAATGCATTAGATGACCTCATTTTATGTCATAGCGCTTTCTATTGGAGTCAATCCATTAATTATTTTTATAAATGAGGAAAAGCTCGGAAAAACGTTCAGTCAGGATTACCGGTGGCCAACATCGAACTGGCGACCTCTCGAATGAGACTCTCAGCCAGTGCTTGTTCAGTCCTAGCCGGAAACCAAACAAGTTCATCAGCATTGGAAGTGGAGACCCCTCTCCTTACACGCATTGTGTATACATACACACATGTTTTCATAGTTTACTTTAGACTAGACTCTACTTGACTCTGATTACTGTCTGCCATGTTGGGGACTAACGCTGAGAAAAACAAATAGGAACTTTTTTTAGAAAACATAATCAAGTAGGTGCTAAGTGTATTGTCATTTGTTGTGATGTTGTGTTAGTCTTCGCCGCTTGTGGTCTCAAGTTGTATATACAACAACAATAGGCACAACACGTAGATTTTTTTCACCATTAGAGTTACAACTTGGTCATAACTTCATAGCAAACGTTCGATTTATGTTTTGCTTCCTCAGCAGTCAGCACTCTTCACAGGGGTTCTGATGATTACTTTGCGTTCCATAACAGTCTATTACAATTACAATATCATCTGTTCTTTTTTTTTTTTGATGTAATGGTTCTTTCCATACACTTTGTCTATTTATATATTTTACTTGCAAGCCTCTTCTAGAACACTCTTTCCTTGTCTACTAACTATTTGACCAAGCGTGTTATACTATTGTATCGATCACGCATTTGCAGCCGATAGCTCTGGCTCCTTGGGAAGATCACTAGTTCGATTCACACAGGGAAGCTCACAGGGAAGCTCAACTGAATGAATAGCCTACGTCCAAAGTTTTCTTTCGTCATAAAGCAAATGCTCGAATTGAGTTCTACTAAAAGCCCTACAAAATTCCATCCCAACTATTGAAAAAACTTGAATATACCTAGTAAGTAACTTGAAGAGGGTTTGTTGCCCCTAGGCATCCGCATGTTTCCTAAATATAATTTTTAATAACAGTAGTCATTCATTTTCCTTTGATTTCATTACCCACCAGTTTCATGCTATTCATATGTCATACACTGCTCGAAAAATCCATTCCAATTTTTAAAATAATTTCGATCTACTAGTGCTGAACTGTAGGCAGTCTGAATGATATAATATGCTGGATGACCCACTACCAGCCATTCCTGTCGTAACACGACGTGCTAATGGCGTGGACCGCTGTGCACCGGTATTCTCAATGTGGTCCGAACAGCGATGCATCATTATTGTGCAATATATATATATATATATATATATATATATATATATATATATATATATATAGACGGGAGGTCGTATTGAATTTCAATTGCTGCACTTACACCATAATGCGCCAATTACCTTATTAGTATGTAACGGCAAACGTACCCGATTATCAGCGCCAGGTGCATCCACACAACAACACGCGCCCCCAGTTATAACGTGTGTACTGTGTAGTTATGTACACATCCAGTTGGAGGAGTCAATCAACACAACACGCGCCCCCAGTTATAACGTGTGTACTGTGTAGGTATGTACACATCCAGTTGGAGGAGTCAATCAACACAACACGCGCCCCCAGTTTTAACGTGTGTACTGTGTAGTTATGTACACATCCAGTTGGAGGAGTCAATCAACACAACAACACGCGCCCCCAGTTTAACGTGTGTACTGTGTAGTTATGTACACATCCAGTTGGAGGAGTCAATCAACACCACACGCGCCCCCAGTTTAACGTGTGTACTGTGTAGTTATGTACACATCCAGTTGGAGGAGTCAATCAACACAACAACACGCGCCCCCAGTTATAGCGTGTGTACTGTGTAGTTATGTACACATCCAGTTGGAGGAGTCAATCAACACAACAACACGCGCCCCCAGTTTAACGTGTGTACTGTGTAGTTATGTACACATCCAGTTGGAGGAGTCAATCAACACCACACGCGCCCCCAGTTTAACGTGTGTACTGTGTAGTTATGTACACATCCAGTTGGAGGAGTCAATCAACACAACACGCACCCCCAGTTTAACGTGTGTACTGTGTAGTTATGTACACATCCAGTGGGAGGAGTCAATCAACACAACACGCGCCCCCAGTTATAACGTGTGTACTGTGTAGTTATGTACACATCCAGTTGGAGGAGTCAATTAACACCACACGCGCCCCCAGTTATAACGTGTGTACTGTGTAGGTATGTACACATCCAGTTGGAGGAGTCTTTCAACACAACAACACGCGCTCCCAGTTATAGCGTGTGTACTGTGTAGTTATGTACACATCCAGTTGGAGGAGTCAATTAACACAAAAACACGCGCCCCCAGTTATAGCGTGTGTACTGTGTAGTTATGTACACATCCAGTTGGAGGAGTCAACACCACAACAACACGCGCCCCCAGTTATAACGTGTGTACTGTGTAGTTATGTACACATCCAGTGGGAGGAGTCAATCAACACAACAACACGCGCCCCCAGTTATAACTTGTGTACTGTGTAGCAATGTACACATCCAGTTGGAGTAGTCAATCAACACAACAACACGCGCCCCCAGTTTAACGTGTGTACTGGTGAGTTATGTACACATCCAGTGGGAGGAGTCAATCAACACAACAACACGCGCCCCCAGTTATAACTTGTGTACTGTGTAGCAATGTACACATCCAGTTGGAGGAGTCAATCAACACAACAACACGCGCCCCCAGTTATAACGTGTGTACTGTGTAGTTATGTACACATCCAGTGGGAGGAGTCAATCAACACAACAACACGCGCCCCCAGTTATAACTTGTGTACTGTGTAGCAATGTACACATCCAGTTGGAGGAGTCAATCAACACAACAACACGCGCCCCCAGTTATAGCGTGTGTACTGTGTAGTTATGTACACATCCAGTTGGAGGAGTCAACAACACAACAACACGCGCCCCCAGTTATAACGTGTGTACTGTGTAGTTATGTACACATCCAGTGGGAGGAGTCAATCAACACAACAACACGCGCCCCCAGTTATAACTTGTGTACTGTGTAGCAATGTACACATCCAGTTGGAGTAGTCAATCAACACAACAACACGCGCCCCCAGTTTAACGTGTGTACTGGTGAGTTATGTACACATCCAGTGGGAGGAGTCAATCAACACAACAACACGCGCCCCCAGTTATAACTTGTGTACTGTGTAGCAATGTACACATCCAGTTGGAGGAGTCAATCAACACAACAACACGCGCCCCCAGTTATAACGTGTGTACTGTGTAGTTATGTACACATCCAGTGGGAGGAGTCAATCAACACAACAACACGCGCCCCCAGTTATAACTTGTGTACTGTGTAGCAATGTACACATCCAGTTGGAGGAGTCAATCAACACAACAACACGCGCCCCCAGTTATAACGTGTGTACTGTGTAGTTATGTACACATCCAGTTGGAGTAGTCAATCAACACAACAACACGCGCCCCCAGTTATAGCGTGTGTACTGTGTAGTTATGTACACATCCAGTTGGAGTAGTCAATCAACACAACAACACGCGCCCCCAGTTTAACGTGTGTACTGGTGAGTTATGTACACATCCAGTTGAAGAAGTCAAACAACACAACAACACGCGCCCCCAGTTATAACGTGTGTACTGTGTAGTTATGTACACATCCAGTTGGAGGAGTCAATCAACACAACAACACGCGCCCCCAGTTATAGCGTGTGTACTGTGTAGTTATGTACACATCCAGTTGGAGGAGTCAATCAACACAACAACACGCGCCCCCAGTTTAACGTGTGTACTGGTGAGTTATGTACACATCCAGTTGAAGAAGTCAAACAACACAACAACACGCGCCCCCAGTTTTAACGTGTGTACTGTGTAGTTATGTACACATCCAGTTGGAGGAGTCAATCAACACAACAACACGCGCCCCCAGTTATAACGTGTGTACTGTGTAGTTATGTACACATCCAGTTGGAGGAGTCAATCAACACAACAACACGCGCCCCCAGTTATAACGTGTGTATACTGTGTAGTTATGTACACATCCAGTTGGAGGAGTCAATCAACATAACAACACGCGCCCCCAGTTATAACGTGTGTACTGTGTAGTTATGTACACATCCAGTTGGAGGAGTCAATCAACATAACAACACGCGCCCCCAGTTATAACGTGTTTACTGTGTAGTTATGTACACATCCAGTTGGAGGAGTCAATCAACACAACAACACGCGCCCCCAGTTATTACGTGTGTACTGTGTAGTTATGTACACATCCAGTTGGAGGAGTCAATCAACACAACACGCGCCCCCAGTTATAACGTGTGTACTGTGTAGTTATGTACACATCCAGTTGGAGGAGTCAATCAACACCACACGCGCCCCCAGTTATAACGTGTGTACTGTGTAGTTATGTGCACATCCAGTTGGAGGAGTCAATCAACACAACAACACGCGCCCCCAGTTATAACGTTTGTACTGTGTAGTTATGTACACATCCAGTTGGAGGAGTCAATCAACACAACAACACGCGCCCCCAGTTATAACGTGTGTACTGTGTAGTTATGTACACATCCAGTGGGAGGAGTCAATCAACACAACAACACGCGCCCCCAGTTATAACGTGTGTACTGTGTAGTTATGTACACATCCAGTTGGAGGAGTCAATCAACATAACAACACGCGCCCCCAGTTATAACGTGTTTACTGTGTAGTTATGTACACATCCAGTTGGAGGAGTCAATCAACACAACAACACGCGCCCCCAGTTATAACGTGTGTACTGTGTAGTTATGTACACATCCAGTTGGAGGAGTCAATCAACACAACACGCGCCCCCAGTTATAACGTGTGTACTGTGTAGTTATGTACACATCCAGTTGGAGGAGTCAATCAACACCGCACGCGCCGCCAGTTATAACGTGTGTACTGTGTAGTTATGTGCACATCCAGTTGGAGGAGTCAATCAACACAACAACACGCGCCCCCAGTTATAACGTTTGTACTGTGTAGTTATGTACACATCCAGTTGGAGGAGTCAATCAACACAACAACACGCGCCCCCAGTTATAACGTGTGTACTGTGTAGTTATGTACACATCCAGTGGGAGGAGTCAATCAACACAACAACACGCGCCCCCAGTTTAACGTGTGTACTGTGTAGCTATGTACACATCCAGTTGGAGGAGTCAATCAACACAACAACACGCGCCCCCAGTTATAACGTGTGTACTGTGTAGTTATGTCACATCCAGTTGGAGGAGTAAACCAACACAACAACACGCGCCCCCAGTTATAACGTGTGTACTGTGTAGTTATGTACACATCCAGTTGGAGGAGTCAATCAACACAACACGCGCCCCCAGTTATAACGTGTGTACTGTGTAGTTATGTACACATTCAGTTGGAGGAGTAAACCAACACAACAACACGCGCCCCCAATTCTAACGTGTGTACTGTGTAGTTATGTACACATCCAGTTGGAGGAGTCAATCAACACAACACGCGCCCCCAGTTATAACGGTGTACTGTGTAGTTATGTCACATCCAGTTGGAGGAGTAAACCAACACAACAACACGCGCCCCCAGTTATAGCGTGTGTACTGTGTAGTTATGTACACATCCAGTTGGAGGAGTCAACAACACAACAACACGCGCCCCCAGTTATAACGTGTGTACTGTGTAGTTATGTACACATCCAGTGGGAGGAGTCAATCAACACAACAACACGCGCCCCCAGTTATTACTTGTGTACTGTGTAGCAATGTACACATCCAGTTGGAGTAGTCAATCAACACAACAACACGCGCCCCCAGTTTAACGTGTGTACTGGTGAGTTATGTACACATCCAGTGGGAGGAGTCAATCAACACAACAACACGCGCCCCCAGTTATAACTTGTGTACTGTGTAGCAATGTACACATCCAGTTGGAGGAGTCAATCAACACAACAACACGCGCCCCCAGTTATAACGTGTGTACTGTGTAGTTATGTACACATCCAGTGGGAGGAGTCAATCAACACAACAACACGCGCCCCCAGTTATAACTTGTGTACTGTGTAGCAATGTACACATCCAGTTGGAGGAGTCAATCAACACAACAACACGCGCCCCCAGTTATAACGTGTGTACTGTGTAGTTATGTACACATCCAGTTGGAGTAGTCAATCAACACAACAACACGCGCCCCCAGTTATAGCGTGTGTACTGTGTAGTTATGTACACATCCAGTTGGAGTAGTCAATCAACACAACAACACGCGCCCCCAGTTTAACGTGTGTACTGGTGAGTTATGTACACATCCAGTTGAAGAAGTCAAACAACACAACAACACGCGCCCCCAGTTATAACGTGTGTACTGTGTAGTTATGTACACATCCAGTTGGAGGAGTCAATCAACACAACAACACGCGCCCCCAGTTATAGCGTGTGTACTGTGTAGTTATGTACACATCCAGTTGGAGGAGTCAATCAACACAACAACACGCGCCCCCAGTTTAACGTGTGTACTGGTGAGTTATGTACACATCCAGTTGAAGAAGTCAAACAACACAACAACACGCGCCCCCAGTTATAACGTGTGTACTGTGTAGTTATGTACACATCCAGTTGAAGGAGTCAATCAACACAACAACACGCGCCCCCAGTTATAACGTGTGTACTGTGTAGTTATGTACACATCCAGTTGGAGGAGTCAATCAACACAACAACACGCGCCCCCAGTTATAACGTGTGTATACTGTGTAGTTATGTACACATCCAGTTGGAGGAGTCAATCAACATAACAACACGCGCCCCCAGTTATAACGTGTGTACTGTGTAGTTATGTACACATCCAGTTGGAGGAGTCAATCAAAATAACAACACGCGCCCCCAGTTATAACGTGTTTACTGTGTAGTTATGTACACATCCAGTTGGAGGAATCAATCAACACAACAACACGCGCCCCCAGTTATAACGTGTGTACTGTGTAGTTATGTACACATCCAGTTGGAGGAGTCAATCAACACAACACGCGCCCCCAGTTATAACGTGTGTACTGTGTAGTTATGTACACATCCAGTTGGAGGAGTCAATCAACACCACACGCGCCCCCAGTTATAACGTGTGTACTGTGTAGTTATGTGCACATCCAGTTGGAGGAGTCAATCAACACAACAACACGCGCCCCCAGTTATAACGTTTGTACTGTGTAGTTATGTACACATCCAGTTGGAGGAGTCAATCAACACAACAACACGCGCCCCCAGTTATAACGTGTGTACTGTGTAGTTATGTACACATCCAGTGGGAGGAGTCAATCAACACAACAACACGCGCCCCCAGTTATAACGTGTGTACTGTGTAGTTATGTACACATCCAGTTGGAGGAGTCAATCAACATAACAACACGCGCCCCCAGTTATAACGTGTTTACTGTGTAGTTATGTACACATCCAGTTGGAGGAGTCAATCAACACAACAACACGCGCCCCCAGTTATAACGTGTGTACTGTGTAGTTATGTACACATCCAGTTGGAGGAGTCAATCAACACAACACGCGCCCCCAGTTAAAACGTGTGTACTGTGTAGTTATGTACACATCCAGTTGGAGGAGTCAATCAACACCGCACGCGCCGCCAGTTATAACGTGTGTACTGTGTAGTTATGTGCACATCCAGTTGGAGGAGTCAATCAACACAACAACACGCGCCCCCAGTTATAACGTTTGTACTGTGTAGTTATGTACACATCCAGTTGGAGGAGTCAATCAACACAACAACACGCGCCCCCAGTTATAACGTGTGTACTGTGTAGTTATGTACACATCCAGTGGGAGGAGTCAATCAACACAACAACACGCGCCCCCAGTTTAACGTGTGTACTGTGTAGCTATGTACACATCCAGTTGGAGGAGTCAATCAACACAACAACACGCGCCCCCAGTTATAACGTGTGTACTGTGTAGTTATGTCACATCCAGTTGGAGGAGTAAACCAACACAACAACACGCGCCCCCAGTTATAACGTGTGTACTGTGTAGTTATGTACACATCCAGTTGGAGGAGTCAATCAACACAACACGTGCCCCCAGTTATAACGTGTGTACTGTGTAGTTATGTTCACATCCAGATGGAGGAGTCAATCAACATAACAACACGCGCCCCCAGTTATAACGTGTGTACTGTGTAGTTATGTACACATCCAGTTGGAGGAGTCAATCAACACAACAACACGCGCCCCCAGTTATAACGTGTGTACTGTGTAGTTATGTACACATCCAGTTGGAGGAGTCAATCAACACAACAACACGCGCCCCCAGTTATAACGTGTGTACTGTGTAGTTATGTACACATCCAGTTAGAGGAGTCAATCAACACAACAACACGCGCCCCCAGTTTAACGTGTGTACTGTGTAGTTATGTACACATCCAGTTGGAGGAGTCAATCAACACCACACGCGCCCCCAGTTATAACGCGTGTACTGTGTAGTTATGTACACATCCAGTTGGAGGAGTCAATCAACACAACACACGCGCCCCCAGTTTAACGTGTGTACTGTGTTATTGTGTACACATCCAGTGGGAGGAGTCAATCAACACAACACGCGCCCCCAGTTATAACGTGTGTACTGTGTAGGTATGTACACATCCAGTTGGAGGAGTCAATCAACACAACACCACGCGCCCCCAGTTATAACGTGTGTACTGTGTAGTTATGTACACATCCAGTTGGAGGAGTCAATCAACACAACAACACGCGCCCCCAGTTATAACGTGTGTACTGTGTAGTTATGTACACATCCAGTTGGAGGAGTCAATCAACACAACACGTTCCCCCAGTTATAACGTGTGTACTGTGTAGTTATGTACACATCCAGTTGGAGGAGT
Source organism: Isoperla grammatica (assembly GCA_945910005.1). Taxonomy (NCBI): domain Eukaryota; kingdom Metazoa; phylum Arthropoda; class Insecta; order Plecoptera; family Perlodidae; genus Isoperla; species Isoperla grammatica. The sequence goes on along the minus strand of OX246739.1, from coordinate 54,224,535 downwards.
CAATCAACACAACAACACGCGCCCCCAGTTTAACGTGTGTACTGTGTAGTTATGTACACATCCAGTTGGAGGAGTCAACCAACACAACAACACGCGCCCCCAGTTATAACGTGTGTACTGTGTAGTTATGTACACATCCAGTTGGAGGAGTCAATCAACACAACACGCGCCCCCAGTTATAACGTGTGTACTGTGTAGTTATGTACACATCTAGTTGGAGGAGTCAATCAACACAACACCACGCGCCCCCAGTTATAACGTGTGTACTGTGTAGCTATGTACACATCCAGTTGGAGGAGTCAATCAACACAACAACACGCGCCCCCAGTTATAACGTGTGTACTGTGCAGTTATGTACACATCCAGTTGGAGGAGTCAATCAACACAACAACACGCGCCCCCAGTTATTACGTGTGTACTGTGTAGTTGTGTACACATCCAGTTGGAGGAGTCAATCAACACAACACACGCGCCCCCAGTTTAACGTGTGTACTGTGTAGTTGTGTACACATCCAGTGGGAGGAGTCAATCAACACAACACGCGCCCCCAGTTATAACGTGTGTACTGTGTAGGTATGTACACATCCAGTTGGAGGAGTCAATCAACACCACACGCGCCCCCAGTTATAACGTGTGTACTGTGTAGGTATGTACACATCCAGTTGGAGGAGTCAACCAACACAACACGCGCCCCCAGTTATAACGTGTGTACTGTGTAGGTATGTACACATCCAGTTAGAGGAGTCAACCAACACAACACGCGCCCCCAGTTATAACGTGTGTACTGTGTAGTTATGTACACATCCAGTTGGAGGAGTCAATCAACACAACAACACGCGCCCCCAGTTATAACGTGTATACTTTGTAGTTATGTACACATCCAGTTGGAGGAGTCAATCAACACAACAACACGCGCCCCCAGTTATAACGTGTGTACTGTGTAGTTATGTACACATCCAGTTGGAGGAGTCAATCAACACAACAACACGCGCCCCCAGTTATAACGTGTGTACTGTGCAGTTATGTACACATCCAGTTGGAGGAGTCAATCAACACAACAACACGCGCCCCCAGTTATAACGTGTGTACTGTGCAGTTATGTACACATCCAGTTGGAGGAGTCAATCAACACAACAACACGCGCCCCCAGTTATAACGTGTGTACTGTGCAGTTATGTACACATCCAGTTGGAGGAGTCAATCAACACAACAACACGCGCCCCCAGGTATAACGTGTGTTCTGTGCAGTTATGTACACATCCAGTTGGAGGAGTCAATCAACACAACAACACGCGCCCCCAGTTATAACGTGTGTACTGTGCAGTTATGAACACATCCAGTTGGAGGAGTCAATCAACACAACAACACGCGCCCCCAGTTATAACGTGTGTACTGTGCAGTTATGTACACATCCAGTTGGAGGAGTCAATCAACACAACAACACGCGCCCCCAGTTATAACGTGTGTACTGTGTAGTTATGTACACATCCAGTTGGAGGAGTCAATCAACACAACAACACGCGCCCCCAGGTATAACGTGTGTACTGTGTAGGTATGTACACATCCAGTTGGAGGAGTCAATCAACACAACAACACGCGCCCCCAGTTATAACGTGTGTACTGTGTAGTTATGTACACATCCAGTTGGAGGAGTCAACCAACACAACACGCGCCCCCAGTTATAACGTGTGTACTGTGTAGTTATGTACACATCTAGTTGGAAGAGTCAATCAACATGACTCATGCCCACCATAAAATTGCGGGTGTGAATTTAAATTTAAAGTGTGTCGGACGCGAAGTAAATTGTACAATTTGATGTCGTCCCTCGTGCGGATGGTTCATTGGTCGGACGTTTGACACGGCCGGGTGTGATGGGTGTCCAGAGGCGCATTCGAACACATGAATAAGTGATTCGAACCGTTGATGAATATTTTAGAAGGGTATGGAATTACTTCCAGTGCAACAGTGACACGCAGTTTATGTTTTCACATCCAGCACTATCCTTGATTATCTATCGATCCTAACCCGACACCTCTAGAACATGTCGACGTGGAAGTGTGTGTGTGTGTGTTTGTGTGTGTGAGAAGTAAGGAGGTAGCAACACATGTATGACCGAGACGAAGAAAACTCGGTATTGACGCGACATTTTTTTCCTCGTGTGGTATTTGTTTTTACGTTTGTCCCCTCCCCGGGGAAATTTCTCTATGTATTAGTTTTTCCTTTTCAGACTAAAAGCTTGCGGACGCGTCAACGGCGACGTCCACTATAGCCGTGGTTGACCGTAAGCCACCGTCCAAAGCCGCCGACGCATGGTAAAGCATGATGGAAGATCCGATGCTAAATCCAGAGGATTTCACCTAGAATATGCTCGGGGAGTGTGTGGGTCTCCCTTAGGAGGTCTCTTTCAAAGAATTACCTACGCCACCTCCGTTCGCCACAAAACTTCGGCCGTCTTCGGGGAGAACGTCTTCGCTTCGGAACGTATCGGGTTACGTCGCAGTTAATATTACGTTTCCGAAAGGAGATATGTTTTCGTTGCGGGAAGAATATGGAGCGTCTTTTTGTGGGGTCGCCTGGAGAGACGCAATGAGGCGCGTTTAATTGGTCCAGGCACGGGGGGAGGGGACATGGGGTGGTTATTGCTCCAGCGACGTCCGGGGCATTACCGGATCCATCAAAGAGCTTTTGTCCGTCGACCAGTACCCCCGAGATTCTCCCAGAGTGGAGATTCTTGTTGCCCGACAGAAAACAGTCGCCACGTATTAGTGAACTGCCAATAACGCAAAACATTTGGCAACGCGGAAGTGACGCCGTAACCGAGTGAAGGAAAAGGCTTTTCCGTTTATTTTTTTTTCTCCGCGGGAAAAGGGCTCCTACCAGTGTCAAAAGGGGTTTACGCGGAATGCCGAATGGATTACTTGACGTAGACTAGCTGAAAATAATGTAATCCCGATTGTCTAGAGAATCTAAAACAGGTATTTTCGTCGTCGTCGTCTTGCCAAAACGTCTCTAAACATAATTCGCAAATTGATAGCCGCATAGTTGAAAGACCCGATTGTGAATGAATCTTATCCCCGTGTGCATCATTCAGCGCAGTGTTGCCAGTTTGCTTGCCAAACTCGTTGGAAGCGAACAGACTGTGACATCGATCAGTTGATCAGACACGGAAATAAACCGAGTGATCTCGTAGAACGTGACAATCTCGTACGCGACGGGATTGAGCCGCGTAAAAACAGCTGTTTTCCCGGCGTCTCCACTAACTCTCGCCCGCGGCGTCGCGCCCGTTTACCCAACTAATTCGTGTTCGCTCCGTCTTTGCAGCGTAAATAAACGCGCATATTTATAATTTATGCATCGTAAGACTTTCTAATACCGCTCACATGATTCATGATGAGGTAGATATTTTAATACGTGAATTCTTGCGGCTGCGTTTGAGTGTAGCAGTGATAAGCTGATTGCGACAGCTGCGTCGGCAGATATATCAACGAGACGAAGCGGTGCGCCAGACACCTTCCTAGACGGGCACGTGCGTCTTGCTTGGAACAGCCTCAACTGCAAATACCGTAATAGCCAAAGTCAGTTTTATCAATAACACATTATTTGATTTGAAGAATTCATAGCCGACCATTTTTAGCGACTAGGTATAGTTCCTCTACCCAAGCAGTTCGGCATTCATTTCAAACAGAGAGAGAGAGAGAGAGAGAGAGAGAGAGAGGGGTGCTCTCATTTTGGTTTATCAATTACTTGGTTGTAATAGATACAATACAATGAAGCTAGCTGCCCCTTCAGCTACACAGCAAACTAGCATTGCGGATTCGATTCCTGGTCCCGGATTCACAAGAGGTCCAAAGTATTTTTCTGGTCTCTAAGACCGGCCTAACTTTGGACCCTATAAAACCAGACCCAGGTCACACGATTAAACTATCAATTCCTGGTAGGAACAAGGACACAATTAACATTCCAATAATATGTTTTAATGTCTGTTCTCAGATATTTTCCTGGATTAACAAGAGGTTCAAACTAAGGCCGGTCTTAGAGATAAGACCAAAAAAAGACTTATAGGACCTCTTGTGAATCCGGGGCCAGGGCTCCAAAATTTCGGAAAGAGTATTATGTAATTGAGTTTTTAAGATGTGTTCTGTACATCTCTGCCCTATTATCAAAATAACCAAAGAAAAAACTTATTTACCTACTATTGTTAATTCACACATTCCTAGTAGACGTAATTCCCAAATATCATAAGTGAGGGGTCCAGGTGGAAAACCAGCCAAGTCACATATTTATGAACAATGAGCTATTGGAGCCTATTGGTATCACTGAATTCGGAATTTCAAGCTTTATAATGCCGACATTACACGATTCAATACTTGCGTCAAACTTATTGAATTCAAGAACAAAAGCGAATCAAAAACAGTTTGGTAAAAAACTGCAACAATATAGCTTCTATTAATTGATGCTTTTTTGTCCTTGGATTCAATAAGTTTGACGAAAGTATCGAACCGTGTAATGTGTGTATAAGTTAGCAAATCCGTTGGTGCAAAATTTCTCTTTCGAAGGAACAGCAGGCGTCTGGTTACCATCTGGTTACCAATGTGCCCCAATGGAATTGAGATAAGTTGTATTTTGCATTTTGACTGGTGGAAACCACAGTACACTTGGTGGTTTTGATGTGTGTGCTCACTGCTCACGGAATGAAGATGTGCGTTTTGCTTTCGCTACAGTGAATGCATGCCTTGCCAATAATTTAGATTCTCGTTTCTCATACTAATACTAGTCAGGCCAACACCAAATTGACTGAGGCATAATGATGGTAGGAAAATTAGTAAGAATAAACTTACTATCGTTGTATGTGGCTGAATAATTAATACATAATTATATGGTAGATCCAAAAAATCCCCCGGTCTCTCCTATTTTCACTTTCTTGTTCACTCTTTTCGGAGTGGGGAGATTTCATTTGTGTAGGTCTAAATGTTTTATGTATGTTGAGCATATTATACTACTTTTAGATAGCGGTATTCGGAGAAGAAAAGTAATAACATGTCATTGTGACAATGACCCTGATCTTGAGAACTAATGGCCACCTTGTAAATAACCGCACCCACATAACCACGCCGTAAATATTCATCAATTATCAAACACTAAATGTTCATTAATAAACAATGACAGTTATATATATATTGTTATTTGTGCGTTTGGGAAAACGGGGCGTTTTGGGTCAAGGAAGGAGAGCGATGTTATTTTGTGTGTTGGCGGAACGAAGCTGAATTCGTGGTACTGGAACTCATTATAACAAACCTGGCCCAGAATTACCCTAAAGCGACAGGTACAAGGCAAACAGACTATACTATAAGAGTTTATACTGATGGAACACTTATACAGAATTTAATTTTATACTTACTGTATCTTCATTCACACCAATACAAATTTAAAATGTAGGCTGTTATTGCCATTCCTGTATATTTTATATGTTATTTTATTGGCACTAACACAATTGTGTTATGTGTTCCAATTTTGGTCTTTCATCAATGTGTTATTTGTTTATCCGGCAGTTTGCACTAAATTTCCTTAATTTGACTGTAACAATATCAAACATTAAGATTGGGGTTGACATAATATATGTATTGCGTGCGTGCAAGGAATGAAGTGTGCATATGAATAATCTTATGCTACTATAGTTTGCAACGCGAATATGATTTATTATCCCTAACGCTTTACAGTCTTACAGATGTTAACAATGTTATCATAATTATTACCAATAGTAATTGCCTTAGCTGTTGTTACAAAGGGGAACTGGAAACATCAGGCATTCATATCGCGCAATGAGAATACCATGGTGGTATCATTATAATATTAGTTTATTGAAAATAGTTGAACATGTCATATTCGATGAGTCATAATAACTAACCAGTCATAATAAAAATGAATGAATTAAAGATGAAATGAGAATTACTCGCTCTGTGTAGAATATTTTGAAGAGTTGTGTCTAGTGTAATCTAATAATTATTGTGAATTATTCCTTCTTCCATTTTAATGTTGATTGAATAATGACAATAGGGGCTCATGACAGTAGTGGTTTACTGTGGTGTGTTGGAACATCATGTATGTTTGATATATTTTGTTCGAGTCAGTACTATTTTGATCGTTTTTAATGTTAATATTCTAACTAGAATTCTAATCAATGAGATTGGAAACAAATAATTGATATTAATGAAATATAAAGAAATAAAATAAATGTGTTTTACTATAAAATGTGAACAGAGATGAAACTTATCAATCTTCCCTTCTAAAGTTTATCTCAACAATGTCTGGTCCATAGTCTGGGCCCCACATTATGAAAGACAAAACCTCATGTGTGGCAGCAATTCCATGTGTGTGGTGTGGTTTGTTAGACATCTGTCACTCATTGTGAATGAATTCTCTTTGCTTATCTGAAAAGTGTCATCGCATGCAAAGCTAATGGGAAGACAGAGCCAGCGAGATCGGCCAATCTTTGCAACAGAGCAGAACTTAGCAGCAACGTTAGATAACACATCTCGTCTGGAGAGTACGTCATGGTTGTGCTCAGCCAGCAGCGTGACGTAGGGGGGTGCTACATCATCTCGTATGAACTAACCCTTCTTGGAGACTAAATGATTATGATCGTAATCGTTTTGTTTGAATTAAGCCGACAAAAATGACCGTGTGGCATAGTAATGCTGCAACAATAGCGAATGAGTTGACAGTGTCACATACACTCGAATCGTGAATCTACCTAATTATAACATATCATGATCCAATCCAATGATACCAAAGACCAATGTAGATTGTAGACGAATGGGGGGGGGGGGGGGGGGGATGCGGGGTCGTCGCCCAGTCGTGGACCCAAGCTCAACTTAGCCTACATTCCGACACCAATTGTTTTAAGCATTTTCCCGTACACATTGAATTATAAATGTTGCATGTACTATTACCCACTGAAAATCAGTCTTGTTACTGAGTGGTGAACAAATTTTTTTTTTTATAAAATAAAAGTAACGCGAAGATTACTTTTATGCATAGTAAAGCATTAATTTTATCAAGCGAGTGTAACGAGCATCTCCATTCTACTTTTATAACACTCGTTCTGGTTTTTTGTTTTTTTGTTTTTTGTTTTTGCGGTCGAACGGAAAGTCCGATCAAGTTGAAATTTGGACTATGCAAAAGCCTCGATGTGGATTGAATGTGTGCAGCTATGTGGCAAACTCGTTCGAAAAGTTACAAAGTTACATCATAGCTGTTGCTGAAAAATATTTTACTAAAACAAAATGGCGGCACAATGTGAGATAACCATATTTTTAGTAACATTTTTTCGGTCACGAATATGTTCATTTTATGGCTATCTGATAAATATTGGCAAACTTACACAAACGTTAGGCTACTCGAAAATATTTTTCTGAAACACAGTAACGGCAAAATATGAGGTGGCTGTATTATAGTGCATTTTTGTCCGGTCACGAATATACTAATTTAAATGTGATCTGATACGTACTAGAAGCAACCATTACATTTCTATTGCTGTCAAAATGTTAGTAACGGTGGCGGGTCGCGTAGAAAACACTAAACAAAATGACAACGAAAAACTTAACAACGCACAATGCACATTGCACGACATTCAACAATGTCGGGAAGTATAATAAGCATGGAAATTAGAAACATTTTTGCAACGCGCATTCTTGTATTGTTGCTAATTGTTGTTTTTACACTTTTATCTTTATCTCTTACATTGAACAATGACGATAGCTTTGAGAACTTTTCGCCAGAAAGTTCGTGGACATGGACGCGCTCGCTTATCAACGCGTCACACAGAGCGTTTTCCTAGTTGTAATAAATAGATTTGATGGATAACTTTTAATATATTTTGCATCTCAATATTTATTTTCTTTGAATCTATATAACTGCGTAGATCCTGTTATTCCTTTTCGTACTCAGCTGTTACTGCCGATTGCATCTCTGACCGCAGAACATATATGTCATACGAGGAATATAACATAACATTCTTATCCGAATAAACGACTGAAAGCAATTCGTTCTCTCTGGTCCAACAAATGGATGAAAACAAGACCGAACGAGCTTTTGGCAAAATTGTCCGCCTGCCATCCAACAGTTGAATGGCAACCGAGCTGGTCTGTCGTCTATCTCCAACCTAGATCGGTCATGACTCCGCCCTACTAAAAGAGTGGATTTTCAAAAGAATTCGTACCAAAATACGGAGAGAAGCAGAGTCGTTCTTCGTACGACGACACAGCTTATATCGCTGTGGTAAAATGGATTGCAGTGTATCTGCTTTATATCAATGGCTCTGCAGATCACCTATTTGTCGTCACAGCCGATGAAAGACCCTGTAGCTCCCCCCTCCCCCATAGCCACGTGTCTTCCTACCCTCCATGATATTTGCTGACATACATGTGTGCGAGGCTGATTAAAGATTCAATTCGATTAGTATATAGTGCAAACAAATTATTATAGATGGTCTATATATCTACATATATATTATGCTCTGTCGAAATTGATTTTTTAAATTATAACGACGAAAAATCGAGTAAATATTTATTTTATCAAATACGTTTTTCAAATATTCATCTTCTAGGAAAAATGTTCAACAAACACATTTGTAATCGTTTTCTTTTTATTACAAAGTATTTATTTTTATGTCTGTCCTATTCAGTTAAAAAGTGATTTACAAAAGACAAAGGACAAAGGATGCAACTATACAAGAAAACAATAATATCAATACTGAACAAAGTAAAATACCGATAATTAAGTTTACAAAGCACCAAAACAAGCTACTAAAGAAGAGGAGAACAGTGGAAAAAGAAAAATTTAAAAACTATATTTATAAATAGATACTCGATACATAGAAAGAAGGGACTAATAAATTGACATTATAACACAACTACACACAAGTATGAAAAAGGAAAGTGATATTTGTACAAAGAAAAAAATCAAAGGGGAGGGAAACAAAAAAAAGCAAACCCGTTTTTGTGCACACTTAGTTGTATATTCACACTCAATGATAAACATTGATTTAGTAATATTCGTGATCTAACGAGTGCCTGTATAGAGTATAGAGTGGCTCGTTGGATTGCTTGGCTGTGAATCACGTGTTGATCTGATAGATTGAATCCTATTCAAGACGACCCTCTTCGTGTTGAGATTAGCGCTCCACTCGACAGAGGCCGTGAGTGGATTGAGATCAAACTGATGTCTCTTTATGTGTAAGGAATTGAAATAAAACATTCAACAGTTAACTAAACGTGCTTTTTTGTGTTAAAGTCTGATTTGTAGTAAACGAAGAACCAATTGTATGCGTTTATATCCAAGCACATATGCTCACGCTTACAGTAGCAATAGTTCACAGCGTTTATATCCAAGCACATATGTTCACGCTTACAGTAGCATGGTTCACAGCGTTTATATCCAAGCACATATGCTCACGCTTACAGTAGCAATAGTTCACAGCGTTTATATCCAAGCACATATGTTCACGCTTACAGTAGCATGGTTCACAGCGTTTATATCCAAGCACATATGTTCACGCTTACAGTAGCAATGGTTCACAGCGTATATATCCAAGCACATATGTTCACGCTTACAGTAGCAATGGTTCACAGCGTTTATATCCAAGCACATATGTTCACGCTTACAGTAGCAATGGTTCACAGCGTATATATCCAAGCACATATGTTCACGCTTACAGTAGCAATGGTTCACAGCGTATATATCCAAGCACATATGTTCACGCTTACAGTAGCAATGGTTCACAGCGTATATATCCAAGCACATATGTTCACGCTTACAGTAGCAATGGTTCACAGCGTTTATATCCAAGCACATATGTTCACGCTTACAGTAGCAATAGTTCACAGCGTTTATATCCAAGCACATATGTTCACGCTTACAGTAGCAATGGTTCACAGCGTTTATATCCAAGCACATATGTTCACGCTTACAGTAGCAATGGTTCACAGCGTTTATATCCAAGCACATATGTTCACGCTTACAGTAGCAATAGTTCACAGCGTTTATATCCAAGCACATATGTTCACGCTTACAGTAGCAATGGTTCACAGCGTATATATCCAAGCACATATGTTCACGCTTACAGTAGCAATAGTTCACAGCGTTTATATCCAAGCACATATGTTCACGCTTACAGTAGCAATGGTTCACAGCGTATATATCCAAGCACATATGTTCACGCTTACAGTAGCAATAGTTCACAGCGTTTATATCCAAGCACATATGTTCACGCTTACAGTAGCAATGGTTCACAGCGTATATATCCAAGCACATATGTTCACGCTTACAGTAGCAATGGTTCACAGCGTTTATATCCAAGCACATATGTTCACGCTTACAGTAGCAATGGGTCACAGCGTTTATATCCAAGCACATATGTTCACGCTTACAGTAGCAATGGTTCACAGCGTTTATATCCAAGCACATATGTTCACGCTTACAGTAGCAATGGGTCACAGCGTTTATATCCAAGCACATATGTTCACGCTTATAGTAGCAATGGTTCACAGCGTTTATATCCAAGCACATATGTTCACGCTTACAGTAGCAATGGTTCACAGCGTTTATATCCAAGCACATATGTTCACGCTTACAGTAGCAATAGTTCACAGCGTTTATATCCAAGCACATATGTTCACGCTTACAGTAGCAATGGGTCACAGCGTTTATATCCAAGCACATATGTTCACGCTTATAGTAGCAATGGTTCACAGCGTTTATATCCAAGCACATATGTTCACGCTTACAGTAGCAATGGTTCACAGCGTTTATATCCAAGCACATATGTTCACGCTTACAGTAGCAATGGTTCACAGCGTTTATATCCAAGCACATATGTTCACGCTTAGTAGCAATAGTTCACAGCGTTTATATCCAAGCACATATGTTCACGCTTACAGTAGCAATGGTTCACAGCGTTTATATCCAAGCACATATGTTCACGCTTACAGTAGCAATGGTTCACAGCGTTTATATCCAAGCACATATGTTCACGCTTACAGTAGCAATGGGTCACAGCGTTTATATCCAAGCACATATGTTCACGCTTACAGTAGCAATGGTTCACAGCGTTTATATCCAAGCACATATGTTCACGCTTAGTAGCAATAGTTCACAGCGTTTATATCCAAGCACATATGTTCACGCTTACAGTAGCAATGGTTCACAGCGTTTATATCCAAGCACATATGTTCACGCTTATAGTAGCAATGGTTCACAGCGTTTATATCCAAGCACATATGTTCACGCTTACAGTAGCAATGGTTCACAGCGTTTATATCCAAGCACATATGTTCACGCTTACAGTAGCAATGGTTCACAGCGTTTATATCCAAGCACATATGTTCACGCTTATAGTAGCAATGGTTCACAGCGTTTATATCCAAGCACATATGTTCACGCTTACAGTAGCAATGGTTCACAGCGTTTATATCCAAGCACATATGTTCACGCTTACAGTAGCAATGGTTAACAGCGTTTATATCCAAGCACATATGTTCACGCTTACAGTAGCAATGGTTCACAGCGTTTATATCCAAGCACATATGTTCACGCTTACAGTAGCAATGGTTCACAGCGTTTATATCCAAGCACATATGTTCACGCTTACAGTAGCAATGGGTCACAGCGTTTATATCCAAGCACATATGTTCACGCTTACAGTAGCAATGGTTCACAGCGTTTATATCCAAGCACATATGTTCACGCTTACAGTAGCAATGGTTCACAGCGTTTATATCCAAGCACATATGTTCACGCTTACAGTAGCAATGGTTCACAGCGTTTATATCCAAGCACATATGTTCACGCTTACAGTAGCAATGGTTCATAGCGTTTATATCCAAGCACATATGTTCACGCTTACAGTAGCAATGGTTCACATCGTTTATATCCAAGCACATATGTTCACGCTTACAGTAGCAATGGTTCACAGCGTTTATATCCAAGCACATATGTTCACGCTTACAGTAGCAATGGTTCACAGCGTTTATATCCAAGCACATATGTTCACGCTTACAGTAGCAATGGGTCACAGCGTTTATATCCAAGCACATATGTTCACGCTTACAGTAGCAATGGTTCACAGCGTTTATATCCAAGCACATATGTTCACGCTTACAGTAGCAATGGTTCACAGCGTTTATATCCAAGCACATATGTTCACGCTTACAGTAGCAATGGTTCACAATTCACATCGATCTAAATCCACAAAGAAATTAATCATGTAAAATGTAAATGTGCTATTTAATATTTGTTTTATTGTTACAAACACTGAAACCTGAGATGAATAGCTCAGCGCGTATGTTTATCTGACTGTATGATGGATGGTTGACCCATATATGTACGACGTACGTACATACATAACCGGTATTGTGAAGCGTAACACCTGGTTGTCTGAGAAGCAGTATCGAACGATCAGATTATGATCTCTTCTTTGATGATTGATATGTTTAAATGATTTCAATTTGTTACAAAATTAATCGTGATCTCAAGTCGTCGTGTTGCAATTCAAAGGCTCAAGTGATACAAAATGTCGGCTTGTCTTTCTGAATGAATAGCTTTGTTCTGGTCGCCGCTAGAAGTCGGGAGGTGTATAGCTTCATTGCGGCTCAAAGTGTATTGTGGTGTCTCGTGTAAAGCCATAGCTACCTTACCAATCTGTAAAGCCATAGCTACCTTACCAATCTGTAAAGCCATAGCTACCTTACCAATCTGTAAAGCCATAGCTACCTTACCAATCTGTAAAGCCATAGCTACCTTACCAATCTGTAAAGCCATAGCTACCTTACCAATCGTCTTGATAAGCCTCGTTGCCAAAGTTAGTTCCCCCGTCGATATTATTTGTCATGTTTTGAGCTGTCACAGGTACAGTGTGGAGCAATATCTACATTACAAAGATAAATTATTTACAATAATTTATTGTAAATTCATAAATTAATAAAGTTATAGGATTGTTACATAGGATATGTTAGTAAAAGTGGTTGAATAATAATTTGTCGTGGGAAACCTGCCCAGGGACAATTACGTCCCTGTTCAGCTGTGGAATAGTTGGGAAGGAATTTCCGAGGGTTGTTCTTGTTAGTAGGACTCAGTGCCAACATTCGCCTCGTGACTGAGGAAAACCTAGGAAAAAACATCAGTGAGGATTGCCGGAAGCGGGTACCGAACCGGCGACCTCCCGAATTAGAGTTTCGCGTGCTACGCACTTAGCCATCTCTATCGGTGAAAAATGATTGAACCTCAAATTAGAATCATTAACATAGATGTCCTTTGATCATGTATATTAAAATAGAAAAACGCGATAGGAAAGTTTGCCACCATCTGGATATGTTGAATGTTCCCCATCGCATTATATCAATGCGCAACGTTTCCGACTAGACTGTCCCAATTAAACCAGGTTAATCCGAGGGCATCGCACGACACTACAGAACAACGACAAATCTCTCTCGCACGTTCAGGTTGGATAAGCAAAGAGTTCCTTTGAGCCTCCAACGCGGCGGCGTCTTGGCCGCCCGACCAAACGATATAGGAAATGATCTCCTCTCCAATCATCTGTGATTCCGGGTGAATAAGCGTGAAAACCTAACCAGAAAGAAAACAACAAAAAGTTTAATTGAATCTCTGGTTTGACTTTTGAATGATTGTTCACGGTTCAGTGAATATCATCATATCTTCTACTTGTTGCTCTAACACACCCGCCCGCCATTGAATCGACGCTATTGTAGAGTTGTTCACTCTATGAATAGAACACTGGAAAGCTTTCATGAATTACCAACATATCGCCGACGTATATTAACGACGCCTGAGGCTAATTATAAATGAAGAGGGACTTTATTTTAATTTACTAACTGTTTTCTGTGCATTACAGTTAATAAATTAAAGTGGAATTAGTTGCTCATTGTCGCTTTAAACGGAAACAAGCCGTGGCTGTGGCCTGAAGGGTTTCGAAAGAGAAGTATTTATTACGTGTATTAATTACTTGTTAACGACATAGTTTTATGGCTCGTTCAATGAAAAATGTACATGTTTACATACTTGAAACATTACTGTATTCATACTTCTATGAAGGTAATTGTCGATGAATAATTTGCAACAAGTGTATTTGATTGCGTCTCAAACAAACGCTTACACTGTAGTGACTATATGTTTAATATCCGATTTAGAGTCAATAAAGCAATAATCACTAAGCATACTATAATTCAAATCCAAACGAATTAATTAAATCCAAGGTCATACATAATATCTGCTGTATAAATAAAAAAATAAACTAAATATATACGTCCAGGACTCCACCATACATTTCAAACTTTAGTATATATCACAGATTTATGTGTGTGAGATTATTTCAAATGCTTGCAATTTGTCATACTACCTTGTTATAGGCTAGTCGGCTGGGAACCTAAAGTTACCGCATCTCTAAAAATGTATGCGAATGTATTTCAGTAAGGCTTAGAATCTGTTTCGATCACAAAATGCTGGACATGTTAATTTTTCATCCAAACAAATAAAATAATCCAGAAAGGTAATCATCCACAGTTACATTGCTTCTTCAACATTATTAATTTCAAGTCGTGGTTGTATTATTGCCACGATCCTACTAAAATAATTTTTTCAGTACTACTTTAGATAATTATAGGAGTTGATTTTCAAGATAAAAGCTAAAAAAAAGTTTTACTAGACAGAAATAATTCTCAGGAAAATATGAGTTCAGCATGAATCCGTGCTATCTCGCTCCCTTATTTCCTGTAAGTTCTTCTCGTTAAAAGAAAATGTATGTAGAGATACGCAGCTAAAATATGTCCCCATGTTGCGCATTCGAAATCTCAAGATCTCTTAAGCGAGTGCGAAGCGAGCGAGGTTAAGCGTGTCTTATCAGAGCCAACGACTTGGCGAACACCCTAATGATGTACCCTTATTTATGACGGGGCGCGGAGAACACATGGCCTGAGACGGGCGTGGTATAACGACTACCCTACACTGTTGAAACAAAGAACAGTCCTAGCTTGCATACCAGTGGTTTCTACTTATGCTGATTATTTGCTTATGCTTATGCTTGCATTTATATCGTCGCAAATCTTACAAAAGTACAAAGTTATGTGAGCATTAGACAAGTTGTCAGCCACAATATACTATTGAAATCATTCATTTGAACATACTGTTAAAACTGAAAAAATATGATTTTTTTTCTCGTTCAAATATTTGTTTTGACTGTGTTGAAAGCAGATATTAGGCATTTAGTCATTAAATATAAATCATAGGAAGAAACCCTGAAACGTTTCAGTACGTTTGTTGTACACTCGTGACGTACTTCAAAACTCACCAAACAACATTTTAAATTTAAGATGTTCATAACAAAAAGAAACCTATACTCAAACAGCGAGCCTAGCAGAAAACAACTTTACCATCCAACCCTGTTCAAAAACACTTTCCATTGAAAATTCCAAAGAGTTTCAAATGACAATATGACAATTTATTTTCATTTGTCTTTTGTGTTAACTCGTTCACATATTTCCACGACCCCATTTTCGACAAGACCTAGGAATTCAATCCCCCTTTTCTATCTCCGTTATTTCCACCCTTAAACGCCGGGGAGGCTTTTGATTCCCCTGCATGCACCACCATTCGCTATCTAAAATTATTTACGTACGAATTACCATGATTATAGGGTTAAATTGGTAGTTATTCATAAGCACGCGTCGAGTTATTTTAGTTCTAGCGAAATTAAATCCCGCAAACCATTTACCATTATGTGTATTTCCCCCAGCCGAGCAAGAAAACTCTTAAGAGCACTAGGGGGGTTTGTTGCTTTAAACACCCCCTGAGTAGCGGTATTTACTAAACATGCTCATTATCGCGAGGGTAGATCACATCACCCCAAGGAAGAATCCGTCACTTTGTTTATTTACCATGTGGGAAGAAAATTTTGTGTTTCTGTTTTGAAAATGACGAAAGTTACGATCGTCTGTCAGTCATGGTTTATGTTTTAGCTGCTCTTCGGTTTTATGTTTCTTTGTGGTTTCTCTTTGGCTACCCGCAGCCTGTCGGACATTAATCATAATATATCCATCATCTCTATTGTTATTTTTGTATTTACCTTATACCTATATATTTGTTATTTATTATTTTCAATTAGTTTGTACTTATATTATTGTGTTTTATTATAACCTTTGGACTTTCCTTCGTATCTAGCGTATTCAGTTCAAACATCTTTATCCCAGCAAGTGGTACACGACGAATTAACTTATTTACTTATGATATCAGTGTTACTTCTCTCGTCTGGTGAAGGAGAAGCTGCCAAAATGTAAAATGGGCCCGTTGAGTGGAGTAGGAGTGGGTCTAATCTACTTCCTAAGTTGGGGTCGGTCGTGTAATGAAGGGTTTCTGTGCTGATTACTACTGGTTCGTGGTCAGGTTACTGAACCACAAGTGACCAGATAGACCATATTGTTGACTGATCAAATACCCAACATGCATTGTGGTGCATGGAGATTTAGAGGTCGTATGGTCGTATGGTAGTATTTTGAAAACATAGTTATATTCTTATTATCGTGAGACATAATATTATTGTGTTATCTTTTTGTCGTACATTTGATATGTCTATATTATTTATTTTCATTGTCTCTATAAAATATAAATCCAACCTTTGCTTATGTTTATAGTGTACCCTCAGTTTTTCTTTTTATATACAATGGAATACTCTTTAATAATATACTCTTATTCGGGAAGTCACCGGTTTGATATTGGCCACGTCGGCAGTTCTGACTGAGGGGTTTTCCGAGGTTTTCCCCAGTCACAAGGCGAATGGTGGGATTGAGCCATATTGTCACTGGCAGAGCCATCGGACATTCCTTCCTAACTATTCCAAATACCACGATATTTAGCCACTTGAAGAGGGCAGGATGGTCCCTGGATATGTTTCACACGAAAGATGATTACATGGATATATACATACATATACATGGGATACACTCTGATAATTGTAAATACATATTACAAATAATAATAATAATAATAATAATAATAATAATAATAATAATTATTATTATTATTTATAATAATTATTATTATTATATTATTATTATTTTGTAGTGAGTTTGGCATGCAGTGTTCCAAGTGAAAGATTGTGTAATTGTTGTCCTGTCCCTTGTTATACAAATCACGGCTCATCGCGGCTTCATATGACGATGGCCACTTACAACCGTCAACTAAAAGAGATCAAGCGCAACTGAAACACGTTGGCTGCCATTGTCCCAGTCCCAGAGATGACGTCACTGGAACGAAGCGGCTATTACGCATTTCACGGTGATTATTCAGGCTGCCATCACATCTTTCTCTTGGCTTTGCTCACCGCTCATCGTTACGTAATGTTACTGTACCCCCTTCAACAATACTATACGTAAATAGGTGTTTGTTATTAATATCATAATGAATTGCACGTCAATATAACTATTTACTAGATTATGACGTAGTTGCTGGAATGATGATAACTAGTGTCATATGTATATTAAACAAACCGCAACTGCAAGAATTATAATGAGTTATTTCTATTTGTTTAAACATTAATTATCATCACGTTTTGATAGTCTCAGAGGGAATTCTGTCACAACTAATAGTATAATGAACTATAAAGTGTATGGTAGGATCACATATTTCCTAGTAACAAACAGACGATTTTAAATCATGGTGTTAATATAAAATTGGAAATAAATATATACAATGTAATAAAACTAGCAATATTAATTATTAATATAAGTGTGCTTTTTTTCATCTCAGTTTAATGTTTGATCCAGCACGTAGTCTATTTAGACGTAGGGAAATCCTACTTTATCTCATGCTTTATGAAAGCAATAAACATTTAAAAATATAATTTAAAATAATTAATAATAATAACAGTTTAATAATTACACTAATTTGTAATTGTAGTCATAAATGGTAGAACGTTTGGATACATTTTGTCAAGAACAATTCACAATGAATTGTATGAACTCACAATGACTCTCTTGTATCAACGCGTTTGTGAATTATTATAGTATTTACCTAACAAAATTTAAAGACTTAAAATCAACCATAAAATATACCTCTGATCATGCCCATAAGTTTGTTCTAGTAATGACGTCAGCACGCATTATTTACAAGGAACTTCTGTTCTGTAGTGTCCTGCGTGCACTATCACTAGGTCCCACTCCCAGTGTTGGGGCAGTATTCCCACTGTGCGTGTAATAGCTCACACAAGCGTGCACTATCACTAGGTCCCACTAGTCCCAGTGTTCGGGCAGTATTCCCACTGTGCGTGTAATAGCTCACACAAGCGTGCACTATCACTAGGTCCCACCAGTCCCAGTGTTCGGGCAGTATTCCCACTGTGCGTGTAATAGCTCACACAAGCGTGCACTATCACTAGGTCCCACCAGTCCCAGTGTTCGGGCAGTATTCCCACTGTGCGTGTAATAGCTCACACAAGCGTGCACTATCACTAGGTCCCACCAGTCCCAGTGTTCGGGCAGTATTCCCACTGTGCGTGTAATAGCTCACACAAGCGTGCACTATCACTAGGTCCCACCAGTCCCAGTGTTCGGGCAGTATTCCCACTGTACGTGTAATAGCTCACACAAGCGTGCACTATCACTAGGTCCCACCAGTCCCAGTGTTCGGGCAGTATTCCCACTGTGCGTGTAATAGCTCACACAAGCGTGCACTATCACTAGGTCCCACCAGTCCCAGGGTTCGGGCAGTATTCCCACTGTGCGTGTAATAGCTCACACAAGCGTGCACTATCACTAGGTCCCACCAGTCCCAGTGTTCGGGCAGTATTCCCACTGTGCGTGTAATAGCTCACACAAGCGTGCACTATCACTAGGTCCCACCAGTCCCAGGGTTCGGGCAGTATTCCCTCTGTGCGTGTAATAGCTCACACAAGCGTGCACTATCACTAGGTCCCACCACTCCCAGTGTTCGGGCAGTATTCCCACTGTGCGTGTAATAGCTCACACAAGCGTGCACTATCACTAGGTCCCACCAGTCCCAGGGTTCGGGCAGTATTCCCACTGTGCGTGTAATAGCTCACACAAGCGTGCACTATCACTAGGTCCCACCACTCCCAGTGTTCGGGCAGTATTCCCTCTGTGCGTGTAATAGCTCACACAAGCGTGCACTATCACTAGGTCCCACCACTCCCAGTGTTCGGGCAGTATTCCCACTGTGCGTGTAATAGCTCACACAAGCGTGCACTATCACTAGGTCCCACCAGTCCCAGTGTTCGGGCAGTATTCCCACTGTGCGTGTAATAGCTCACACAAGCGTGCACTATCACTAGGTCCCACCAGTCCCAGTGTTCGGGCAGTATTCCCTCTGTGCGTGTAATAGCTCACACAAGCGTGCACGCACTTCGTGCTTCGCAGCATCTCACGCACAATTGACACGATTATCTATATTGATGGCCGGGGGTTGGAGAATTAAACATATAATTATCAAGGAAGGCTGGCTAGAGGGTTAACTAGGTTGAATAATGGTTGTTTGATCGTTACCACATAGTCGTGCTGGCTAGAATACATTCAGGGATAATATAAACGTTCATGTCCGCCTATTTACCGTGTACTTAATCATGGTAGATAATTAGATACATCGGTATTAAAACACATACACATGTAATATTTCATCGTTGTGGAAAGGTCTTGTCAACAAAACATAGAATATAATCTTTGGCTCAAGATTACAACAGTATAAAAATAAAAATAAAAAATACTGGGATGTGTGTTTGGTTTCATATCTATATTGTTCTATCTGTTTTACATGTGTAGCGTTACTATAAATTCGGAGCATTCATATATTAAAGTATGATTAAAATGGTAGCTTGTGTAAACCTGCATTTGCTTTTGGTGATTATATTTTAATTTTTTGTGTGTGATGTCTTGCCCGTTTGAATATCAACTATAATATGAGTTTCCAAAACTTGAAAGCCATAACATTATCGTCTACAGTTGAGATATTTTTTGAAATCTACCTATTTTTATATTTAAAATTATTTATTTAAAAATATTCACACTGTGTAATAGGTACTACTGAAAATAAAATAATGCGTATGAATTAAGTTCAAACACAGGAGGGGACTGTGTTCTTAATTTCTGCTACATGGTTATAGTTATTTCTCACAATAGAAGCAGCTGCTTGTATTTTGTGGATGTAATTCACATCTACCTACAATGAAATGTGACATCAAAATATGACAGTATGTGATCATTTAAGACGTGTTTTGAACGACACGACTATCATCCACTGTTCGTTGTAGTTATTTGTGTATTCGGCAAAAATAAACTTAACATCATCCACCCACAGTATAATTTATTTGTATGGTCCAGTCCAGTGATATTTCAGCGTGGTGGACGCGTTGCTTTATGAATAATTAAAATATTTCACATTCGCTTTTGCCCTTTGGGCAAAATCAGTAAAACCGTACTAATGTGCAACATGATACGCATGTCAATTTGGATTGAATCTGAATAGATGATTATGTGCTCAACTGATACGAAACAATGGGAAAGAGTTGAGAGATCTCTGCACGTATAGCGTATAGTTAATATGCTTTATATGATGGCCAAGAATTTTGAACTAAGCGAAAGGTATATAGGCTTGGAGATAATAAGCTCGAATTGAAATACTGAATTGATTAAATAGATCATCAGATACTATGAACAATTGTGTGTAAACGTACATGATTTGTTAAGTTTTTAAATATATGTTGTGTTCATGCGTGTAACGTTTACACTTACTATTACCTTACTAAATTACTATAAATGTAAAATCTTTTGTAAGTTGTAACATATTTTAAATCTCATAAAGAAAAATAATGTTCACACAATGTGAAGACGGACATAGATATGGACAAATGTGATCAGTGAGAACATAATGTCTTTGTTTCAGCAATTTTCAGGTTTGTAAATTAATCAGATGTTCCACGATTATCATGTCGATCAAGCCCCCACCAAAGCTTGATGACTAGAGATAGGTTCGAGCTATGTGGAACCCAAGGACGTGGGTTCACATCCCGTATATACGGTATACACAAGTTGTTTTGAACCAATGGTCTCCTCATCTAAATCTACAACATTTTGTACCTACGCGCATGGCAATCATCAAATAAATAAATACATTCGTATTTATACAGTCTAGCTACTCAGTAACAAGACTGACTTTCAGTGGGGGACTTTAAAACCAACCCTGTAGGCTCCGAGCACCATCGACGAGTGAGCGATAACCAATCAAAGATCTATATTTCAAATATGAAACATATGCATCAGTGATTGGACAGTGCGAACACCTGCGGTGCGGACAAATACTAAAATCAAAAAGGCCGATTCAGAACAACTTTGAATTTATTGAGTGCTTCGTTGTTAGGACGGCTCCAAAGTCACCATTTACTTATTTCTAAGAAACAAGAAGTGATAGATTTAAATCCATATTAGAAGTTAAAAAACTTTTGCCTGAAGTAAAACATCAAAGTTGTGTCTCTTCACACAAATGTATTATATTCGCTAATTTTACAACGGAGTAGGCCTACATAGTTGATTAGTATTCAGCACACTATAATAGCAATGAGGATCAAATAACAAACTGAAAATCTGTTCTTGTTACTGAGTGCGTAGACTAATTCAAGTTGTTTTTAACAATGCTTCCTTAAAGTAAACATGTCGGGCGTATAATGTATTGTGTGCCACGTCTGCTAATCAATACCGAGTAAACAAGTGAATAATGTGTTACAACGGCAAAGAATAAAAATAAAACGTGCAATACAGTGTATAGAGGTATTCGAGCACTTTTCACTGAAAGCGAATGTACATAACTCTTACCCCAGGCGTTGTTTGACAACACACATGCACGGAGTTATGAATGCATTGTTGTGCCGAGGTAGCCAGACAGTATGCTAGTTCGTATCCCGGGCCGGGTATGAATTATGCAGATCTTTACTTGCTGCACCCCTACCTCATTGTACTATGTGGTGCCATTTGAATGGGCTTTAATCTCTCGGCGCGCTTTAATATTTCATTCCCCAACTCGCCAGGCTACTAAAATGAAGCTTTTTGTTGTCGGGACTACGTTCTGAAATATTTAGAGTGGGTTTACAGCGTAGCCTATGTTGTCTGGGATGCGAGAGCAAGACATGGGTTGCTTTGTCCCATAAATAACACGTTTTAACTAAAGGTATCACAGAAGTGTTTGTGTACCGATGTGCATTGTAAGAACACGGATCTTAAATTATTAGACTAAGTAAATTGTGTACTAATTTATTGTCATTGAAACAATTTACAACTAGCCGAGCGAAGTTTCTATAGGGTGGCTCAATTTGTAGCCTGAGTAAAGTCGTTTTTGACTGATACACTTTTTTTACGCCAATGTGCACATTGATTTGATACATTTATTTCCGAAAGGTCGGTTTACACACTTTCCTTAGATCTTAGATTTAAGATTTAAGCTTTTATTTTCCTAACTGTTTTACTTAGGATCGCTACCATTGGCAGAATTTATAAAACGTCGCCTCTCATTGGCTGGGCTAAGAATTGTAGGTATAAGAGCTAATGTTGCTATCGTTTCTTTAGGAGAGTGTGTAAACGCCACAATGCTTTTGGCTTGATTTGATTTTGTTAACCCTTTAATCTTAATTATTAAATAAATGTGTTAACCGACCGTAACAATCTCTCCTGAAATTATGTCTAACAGTCTAAGTACAGGTTTCTATCTTCAAGCATTCTTCAAATCTTGTTAAACTATGTTTAAAGATATGTCGTTGTGATATGATAATTATTATATTTAGGTGTACAGCTGTACACGAATTCCTTCTGGATCTGTGTGTACTCTATCTGTCACATCTGCTCGACTCGAATGGATACCTTTGCAAGAAAGTTAGACAGACGTCTCAGAAAATTTGAGAGACACCTTACAAGTCTGTCACTTTCGCAATTCATATGACATTTGTTATCTTCGTAGAAAGAAATATAATATTAAAAAAGAGATCCGTGCAGTGTTTCAATATCCGCTTCTGTGAGTTGACTGCCGATTGTGATTTGTTGTTTTCTATGTTCCAGAAATATGACGTGAGGGGTGGTTGAAGAGGGCGCGGATAAATGCAAGATGGCTGCGGCGATATTCCTCGCAGCTGTGGCGCTGCTCGCGGCCAACTCTCAAGCTATCGACACATGTGAGTTACAAACCGTTTTCCCCTGTAGCGCTTAGTGAGTTTCAGCTGCTACCTGTTATCAGCTTTCAGTTACCCTGATCTAGGTACAATCGGGTAAAATATGCCTTATAAGCTAAACTAATGGTTTTACCCAAAGCAGTTAACGTGTTTCAACCACGTGCTTTTTACCCTGAGCGATGCACGATGCATTCACTCTAAATTAAATACTACGTTGGTTGTTTACTTAAACCTAATCTAGAATAGTTATCCTATCACAATAAATTGATTATCTCATCAGAATCTTTCTGTTAATGTTGTTACCTTCCCCTGTCCAATAGGGACAGGGTAAAATATTGTAGTGTTAACGTTGACCTCTTCAGCCTTTGTACTTAAACAGTGGGATACTTAGGGAGGATATCCGAAGGGTATAGGTAGCATTCAATACTTGCATTCGCATTTTAACTTAGAATCCCCTTGCAGGGAACAACCTTGGGTAAGAATTACTGGGGGGGATGGAGCCAGTTTGAAGTCTCTCTTGCTACCGTTGAGCTAACTATTTGTGGTAATATTCAGATAGCTAATTCGTAGCGAAATTAACACATTGTTTGTTTGCTTATTGCCGATAAAACTATAATTTATCTATTCCAAACTGGTTTGGGTACCTGATATGTTAACCCGGCCTTGTACACAGATAACCGGCACTGATCGGACGAGGTGATCTGTAATCGTAAGAGCAAAGAGGGTGGATAGGCTAGGTCAGGTTTCCACATTGAGCCGAGGTCTGTGTAATCTGAAGTGATCGGATCAACTTTGCATAATCAGCCGATGAAGATTGAACCGAACATTGCTCACTTTCATAACACAACCCGCAGACTAATCTAGACTCTGGAGGGTCAATCCCCGGCCCGGCGCATCTACACTCTATTTTAAAAGGTTTTCTTTAGGTGTTAGACTATAGTGCTAGAAGTGACTAGTAAGTCCTTCTAGTATCTGTTGGACATTCGTTCGAACACAGACATCCTAACAGTTCCAAACGTCAGGTGACACTATGGGGAGGCGTATGACACTGCAGCGCTGCGAGCGTTCCGGCTACTAGCGCTGCCTCATAGAAGTCACCGGAAACCCCTCGACAAGGCAGTTACCATTAGGCATTAACCATTGATTCCAACCATTAATTCCATTGATTCCAAAGAAGTCAAACAGTTTGGTTCTTAGTGTTGAAAGTTGTAGTGTATCCAATGTTCAGTGACTGTTGTCCGGACCGCTCGCAACGCTCTCTGTGCTGGCTACGCCTCCCCATAGTTGTATCCAATATTCAGTGACTGTTGTCCGGACCGCTCGCAACGCTCGCTGTGCTGGCTACGCCTCCCCATAGTTGTATCCAATATTCAGTGAGTGTTGTCCGGACCGCTCGCAACGCTCTCTGTGCTGGCTACGCCTCCCCATAGTTGTATCCAATATTCAGTGACTGTTGTCCGGACCGCTCGCAACGCTCTCTGTGCTGGCTACGCCTCCCCATAGTTGTATCCAATATTCAGTGAGTGTTGTCCGGACCGCTCGCAACGCTCTCTGTGCTGGCTACGCCTCCCCATAGTTGTATCCAATATTCAGTGAGTGTTGTCCGGACCGCTCGCAACGCTCTCTGTACTGGCTACGCCTCCCCATAGACACTGTTTGAAATTAAAGTTTTTTCAATAACAAATATATGGAACTGTGATCCCAAATTGGCGCATAAACTAATATAGGCTAGAGCACTCAAAATAGACTAGATGTATTGTGGCAAGAAAATATACTTATAAGAAAAGTGGTTTAGCTGTCAATTTTCATTTTTGTTTTATTGTTATTATTCATCAATGGCGCTGAAAGGAAGTTGCTTAGCAGCGCAATCTATGTTAGTTTTGAGTCATCAGGCGTTACCCCTAACTTTGAAGCTATAAATAATTAAAAATAGTACATAGAAGACATTTTAAATATGCCAATCTTAATTTTTTTAGGTTTCAATTCTCATAAATATCAAAATCACTCTGGTAGTAAGTTATTTGAGGAAGTAAAACCGAAGATAAACTAATGAACACACTACAGTAGAAATAACTAAACTAAAGCGTATGCTGGACCCGTCTGGTCATCCAATGTTCCTTGGTCAGCAAACGATCTATATCTTTATTAATAACTTTTTTAATAGAATCCCATTGCATTTATCAGCAGCGTTATGTGAGTTTTATTCGATTGCAATGGAAAGAACCTGTCATGCTCATGAAATGATGTTATTTTTAAATTTGCACAAACATTCTAGCTTTAATAAGGGGCACTTTACTCCCTCATTTGACAGCTCTTCAATATTGAATAATAAAAATATGAAATATTGACAACTTTGTATTAATTGCGACATGGGATGCGTCAATGTAACGTTTATGTGGTGTATTGCACGACATACTTCGCATTGCCACAATGCTGTATTTAGATGCTTCAATGTTACGTTTGAGTGGTGTATTGCACGACATACTTCGCATTGCCACAATGCTGTATTTAGATGCTTCAATGTTACGTTTGAGTGGTGTATTGCACGACATACTTCGCATTGCCACAATGTTGTATTTAGATGCTTCAATGTGGCATATAGTCACATTTAAAGTTATTGAGGACTCAAACTAGCACGTAGTTATTTATTAAACCTCCTCTAGCGCCATTCATGATTGAATAATGAAACAAAAATGAACATTTGACAGCTAAACTCCTCCTTATAATAGTTTATTATATTGCCACCAGAATACATCTTTAGTCTATTTTGAGTGGTCAATATATGTGGGTGTTTGTGGCCACAGTTTAGGTGTGTTGCGGGCTGCAATCTTATTTATTATTTTAATTGTTAATATAATATTGCTCTCATTATGATATTTATATACATTTATCATTACTACAATTAACTATGAACTAAGAAATTAACATACTTTTTGTGTAAAGCCTAAAGGTATAATTATTTTTACCAAGGTTCTATTAAAACGAATCTTAATGCACGTGGTATGTAATAATATACTTAGGCATAGTTTGAATTTGAACTATAAGAATTAGCAGTATGGCATTAATGTTGTCCACTGTCTCAAATTTTGGTCTAAAAATTAATTGAAATTAATCTGAGTTAAAATCTCAATATAATATAATATAATGACTGAGTAAATGTTAATTTTCGTCAATTCTTGTCTTAATTCTTTAGCGAAATATTAGGACATAGTTGCAATTTTTCCCCGTGGTAAGATTGCGCTTCGTCGTTGGGGCATTGCTATATTCAGGCGCTATTATGTCGACTGAATTCCGTATTCGAACCTTACAGAAAGGAAATGAACTTTTTGTAAACCTCCATCTATATTCCCGACGCATCGTCTCGGTTATCTTCGTCAAATGAACATAATCATCGCTTACTTAAACGCCTCACTTCCTTAGTGCTTATATCAAGAAATTATCAGGTCTACAATGAGATTTATAGCGGGTGACTGCTCTGTGGGACCTCACTATATAATGTAACGCTCAGTCCTATCATCAAAGGGGATCTTCTAGCAGTTAAATAACACGAAATTCGGCTCGACTATTAAAAGTTTCTTTCAAATCCATTAAGTACAGACCTGTTCGTAAATTTATTCGTTGATGGCGTGTTGCGTGTCGCGCTAACATGTCCCCTATCGATAAGCAGATCACTTTGCAACTGTTTACAGCCGAGTCTAAGAACTGTGGAGAAGTAAGCCGGCCAGCCATCCATCTCGTTTCAGCAGTCTGAATATCCTCAATCGATTCGGTAGGAGGACTTGGATAGCTTAGTTACACTGCCAGTCCACAGCTTACCGAGGAACTCTATCTTGTTTCTCACACATTCTGTCTCCACTAGGTTTCTTGAAGAATCTGCGTGAAGGATTTATTTTATTAACTTCTACTATAGTATTGTCGAAAACTTTCTTTATGTTTACAAATAGAAAAATAGTAAAGCTGGGCCAACACAGGCGTTGCCAGGATATTTTCCAGGGGGTTCGGGGGCATAAGTCTCCAACTTATCCCCATAGGGAATTCGTCGCTATTTTTACATCTTTTTTTTACTGATTTTCTGGTGCTAGAATTGACAATGAATTAAATGTTTTCAAAACATATATATGTGTTAGCATAGATTGACAGTGACCCCTTATCGAGACACCCATGGACCAACAAATAATCCAGAATATGCTTTGTAATGGTAATCAACCTACAACAACAAACAACAAAATGAAAGAATGGAGAACTGTTTGAATACAATATACAGTACAACATACCCAACATACATGTGTGTTATGGTTTGAAGTAGACACTATACAGTATACATGTAAGGAACTCTTATGTCGTTCTGAGAGCTAAACCTAAGACGACTGTGAGTACCAGCTTGCTTTCTATCGGGGTATATAATGTTTTGGCAGTCACCGGGAGGGTACCACCACAAGCGAAGGCGCATCGGCAAGAAAATTTACATGCGAGAGTGTTAAAGTCAACAGAAATTTGGATTCGTGCAGAAGGGAAGCTATTTTAACAAGTTATTTGCCCGAGGGTAGGTGTTAGAAGGAATATATAACGAGGGATGGGCAGGCTTTATGATAATCACCGTGTTATCGTGTCAATTGCGATGATGCAGGATCCGTGTGGTTCCTTTACAGTTACACCAGACCCGGCAAGGAAACGTCGCTGATTTACATGAAAAATAATAATTCATTGAAATGTATGTACGCCTAGAATCTGTTTAGTGGCTCTAACGAGAGAGATTTCAGCGGTATTTTTCGTTGGCTAATTGCTGCTCAGTCTTTTGTGTTACAAGTTTGGTTCTCAACTCTCAAATCACTTTCATGTGGCGTTACACTATTTCTATGTTGTGTTAACATTGCGGTCGCAGAGAACATTGTGTGATTTTATCCTAGTCTCAATTGATTTCTTCATTTAATTATGACTCCCACAAAAAACACTCCCGCTTAAAAAGAGCAGACAATAAATACACACAAATATCAATATATTATGAACTTTTTACATACAGTTTTTTCCCCCAAGAGTTACATTTAAAGAGAAGTAACGTGCAATACCTTGATTGAAGTTTGACATAAACGTCAGTTGTATAAAACAAATGGACGCTTTCCATATTATTTTGACGCCCATGGGAACGTAACGGATCTCTCTCACTATTTTCGAAATTCCAGCTAAAAATTCGTCTTTTTGTAAACAACCTCCCTCCCCTTCCATCCCCCCCACCAACTGCAACATTTCAACTCAACTTTACCAATCCTGCAACGAAACCATATACTTTTGTAATATTCAAATCCAGAATGTTTTCAACGTCGAGTTGGATCAACGTCCCAAAAAAATATGTTTATGCCCTTTTCGCAAAACTTGTTGACTCCCATTGAATACAAGAAAGAATATTTTATTTACCAAAAACTCCACCGTTGTTTATTCGTTAATCTTCTGCAATAATCTACCTTGTGGCATGTCCGAATATACTTTCAACCTCCATACATTCGTGACTTTCAAATAAATCCACCTTCTTATCTTATCTCTTGAGTCATAACGGTCAACGATATTTCCGATGTTTGTGGAAAACACGAGGAACTCCTAAAAGTTTATCAATTTTCCAAACCCGACACGCAAACCCTTCGAGAGCAAACATCCCATCTCGATATATTTCATTATTAAAATGTGAGCTATTGAATGCGTCCGTCGGTGTTTTTCAATGCACTCTGGAGGCAAATTCGAAGCACGTAAACGTCTGATGGGATGTTAGGGTGTACAGTTTCGACGCTCATCCTTTGCCTTTGTGACTTGTAAATTTTCTTGAATATTGCAGGGGTGTACATGTTTTAAACTCTAAACTTCAGGATGTCGAGAAAGAGGAGAATATATTTATAATACAGTAGAAGAACATGTTTTAGATGCAGACGATGTAGACAATATTCTCCATATACATTTCAGAAGCGAGTGCAAAGGACACGTGCGACTGGAAACGGAGACAATGCAGAAATATGGATACTTTTTCAAATATGTCGCACAATTCGAGACATTTTCATATATATTTTTGTCCACATTTTCTTGATCTTTAAATGTTGAATTGAAGTGCTTGAAACTGACGTAGACTGGGACGAGCTTAGACAGGTCAAGACGTGAGAACTACGCATGAGATCGCGTACGGACAGTAGTATCGTGTGAGAAATGAGATATGTTTGTTACGATAAGAGTGTTCGGAGATGATTTCTCTGCAACGTGCTCTACAGTCTACATGATATCGTCACGAATGTATTGTTGTTGTACGAAAATACTTCCTGAAATGGACTAAAAACTCCCCTTTAATTGCAAATGCTATTATGAACTGCATTTCTGAATAGTTTCGCTCAAGGGGTTGTTTTAAGCTTTCATTTACGGAACAATTAAATGCCAATTAGGTTAATTTGCTATACGTTCTTAATAACGCAATTTAAATTAGCAATTACCCTTTGTCTGTGTTACATTAGTACTCCTACTAGATGTAAAGTACGTTTGAGTCGAGCTTCAGCATCAAGTCAGTTCACAATGAGATACGCTGAAGGCAGAAGGAGCGGTGCTTTAGCCAATTAGAATCAGCGCTAGTGTCGCCTGGCAACGAGCACAACTATTATACGATTGGCTCGGTCGTAAAATCGCTCGGTTGCTTTGTCGCTTACACACATATACATTTCAAATATTATCTGATAGGCTGAATGTTCCCCATGTAACTGGCAGCAAATATAACATTCGTGTTACTTACAGATGTTAATTAAAAGTTGAGTATTAATCTATGATTGAAATCAATAACTATTAATCAAAAACAGATTTTTAATGAGTAATATTTCTTGTGTACAAAAAGTTATCAAACTTGTCCGTTGACCATAGGTATATTATTAGCGAAGTTATGACTAGTTTTTCCAAAGCATGGCAAAATATGGGCACAGCCTTATTTTCGCCTACACTCGTACCAGGTTCGTTTGATTGACCTACACTCTACTCCATTCTCTATCATTGGGACAGTACAAAAGGTGTAGGTAAATGAAATGAATATTGTCGCGTGTGTATGTACAATGATAACTATTCTCTGATTGGTTGAGAAGTAGAATACGGACCATCTGCCATCCATACAAGTGCAGTTCTCTTTCACCCCTCTAGAACGCACGCATGAATCGCAGCACATTTGCTATTCAAAGAGTGTTCCCAGCACGACCACGATAACGAGACAGACCCGTCTTGTGGGTAATGTCGCCCAGTCATGGATGTGTGCGTGGTCAGTACGCGACGGGACGCCCGGACAATCTCCAAGCAAGGATCGAGATACTCAAAGTGCCCCCAAGTAGAGTAAAGTACTCACATTAAAACTTATCTTGCTACAGAAATACAGGGGAGGAACACATGGGTGCCTGGACGATGCATAAAGCGAGACACAAACATTATTTGTTATCAATCAACACTACTAACAGCTTTTATTGTTGTGTACGTGTCCACTATAATCTTTGAAAAAGTTATTTATTTAAATCTATTTTATTCAGTTACAAAATATGAAAAATTTATTTTCATTTGTACTACGTCACATTGGCTCAAAGGTAAAAGCTAAATATTATTATTATTATTATTATTTTATTGTTGCAATACATACAAACTCGGTCAAAACCGGCATAAACATGTTGTACGGACACAAATGTCAAGTATTTCCATGTGTTTACCTTATTAAAAACTACTTAGAACTACTTAATATATCTTCTTCTTCTTCTTCTTCTTCTTCTTCTTCTTCTTCTTCTGCTTCTCAAATGCCCGCATTTGGCTATACTACTTGTTATATCATTGTCCACATTATTTTTCCAAACCGAACTGTGGATGCTATGTACGGTCGTGGCCGATTTGTACTCATCCCAGCATTCGCTCTTTGTACGGTGGAAACTACGAAAACCACCATCGGGATGGAGAACTTCTTGAAGTCTTCATTCTTCTTAGTTCAAAAATTTTCGCACTATCCTACACGTGTTCAAAATAATTGCTTTTTGCATCTCGATGTATATGTTCGGTTGGAGACCAATTAGTTTAATACTGTCATGGAGTTTACGTGGAACAATGCCATTTGCTGATATAATTAACGGTATAACAGTTACATTATTCTGCTTCCACAACTTTTTTATTTCAATAGATAATTCCTTATATCTGTTTATCTTTTCCCGCCAAGTTGTCTCTACATTGTGGCATAAAGGGACGGCAACATCAATTAAAATCGTTTCTTGTTTCTTCTTGTCAATTAATATAATATCCGGTCTATTGTGATGTATGGTTTGGTCTGTAATAACTGCCCGGTCGTAATATAATTTGTAGTCTTTACTATCTAATACCTTTTCAGGCTTGTATTTGTAATACGCAGTGGTTGTGTTTATAAGTTTATACTTCATGGCTAATTTTTGATGTACAATGTTTGCAACTTGGTTATGCCTATGGAGATAATCTGTTTGACAAAGCATTTTGCACCCAGATACGATATGTTCAATTGTTTCGCCGTTCAAATTACATTTTCTACATTTATCTTCCACTGTGACGTCTTTCAGTATGTATTTTTTGTAATTGTTAGTCTTGATTACTTTATCTTGAATAGCGATCATAAATCCCTCTGTTTCGCTGAAAATGTCCCCGGACGTTAACCATTTGTTCGATGCTACCCTATCGACGCTATCCTTAAGAAGTTCTTTATAATGTCTGCTATGTAACGTCTTTTCTGATATTCTGATCTCTTTTGCTGTGTCAGAATAAAGTTTTTGAAGCAAGTTTAAATTTCCGTTATTTAAATTGAGGGGAGAAAGCGACTTGTCTGCCGATACTATAGCTCTATTATTATTATTATTATTATTATTATTATTATTATTATTATTATTATTATTATTATTATTATTATTATTATTATTATTATTATTATTATTATTATTATTATTATTATTATTATTATTATTATTATTATTATTATTATTATTATTATTATTATTATTATTATTATTATTATTATTATTATTATTATTATTATCATTATTATTATTATTATTATTATTATTAATCTTATTATTATTACTAATAAAATGCCTGAAGCAGTGTAAACACATTATGCTGCATTATCATAATATAATATCTGTTCAATAGATTGTGTGGTGCTAACAATTTGTAAATTAATTTAAATTTATTTAATTTGCTGATTAAAAAATGAAAATGGTTGTATTTACAAATCAAATAAATACCAACAGTGATGGAATTACAAAGTAATTATGAGAAATCTGCCGTAGGTGCTCCAATCTGTAAACTGTGGGAAAAGTGCGTTTTATACATCTCCGATTACTTAGTTTTTTAATGTTTACCACAAACATATGTCCTAATTTTCAGTTGTATTTCACTATTCCACACAAAAACAAAACACAATTTAAATACTGGGATTTAAATGTTTTTCTTCCAACCCTACTGACTCTAGGCTGTTGTGTGTAAGAATAAGATCTTGAGTGAGAGTTGCAGAGCTAACGTGATGGTGGTCGCTTGATGATGTCCCAGACACGCTCGTTATTCTCTAGTTACAATCACGTCCGCCAGGGTTTGAAGACTGGCTGAGAATTCTAATGCGCTGCTAACCACCACACGATGGCGTGACTGTATCAACCAAACTAGGAGGAACACACTCGTGGTCCCTTTTCATAGGTGGACCCCAGATATAATGACCCACACAAACAATGAAGCGCTGTAAATGATTCTATACACAAGTTTGCAGAGTTGGTACAATTTAAAATGTGCCAGTGAATCTGTGAATGGTGCACAAAAGCGTAGATATGTTAAATAATTCTGTGTACTGTACTGCTTTGCTGTGGATTAGCCCCAAATAGGAGATGGAATTGTTATTAGTTTGCAAACTTGTAAAATTGCTAATGAACAAACAAGTATAATACACACAGAGGCTAATCTAAGGGATATAATTAATAGTA
>OX246739.1:54128837-54186337 GCA_945910005.1 Isoperla grammatica | reverse complement strand
ATATATGTCCATTGAAGTATTGTACCAGAATATCGGTTGACATTGAACGCATCGATACCGGTGTGGCCTGACATTGTGTTAATACATGTTCTCGTGCATATATGTCCATTGAAGTATTGTACCAGAATATCGGTTGACATTGAACGCATCGATACCGGTGTGGCCTGACATTGTGTTAATACATGTTCTCGTGCATATATGTCCATTGAAGTATTGTACCAGAATATCGGTTGACATTGAACGCATCGATACCGGTGTGGCCTGACATTGTGTTAATACATGCTCTCGTGCATATATGTCCATTGAAGTATTGTACCAGAATATCGGTTGACATTGAATGCATCGATACCGGTGCGGCCTGACATTGTGTTAATACATGTTCTCGTGCATATATGTCCATTGAAGTATTGTACCAGAATATCGGTTGACATTGAATGCATCGATACCGGTGCGGCCTGACATCTTCCTGACTCACTATCATGACCTTGACTTAGCACCAAATATAGGGATTCACGTAAATCGTGACGGTGTCTTATGGCATCGCTCCAACGATCCGCGCCATCCATAACCACAGACCGGAGTGACTTTTTAAACGGAAGGGTGTGTTTCAAAGACCCCCCCTCCTCCCCCTCTACACAAGATTGAAACCTCTTCTTGATTCCCCTTTCTTCTGCACCTCGCTCCGTTTTTCCTTCTTCGTGGATGTAGGTTTTTGGAAACCAACTGATCGATCTTTAGATGGTGCCAGATGGGCTGCCATTCATTGTGTGCTGGTATAAGAGACACCCGAGCTGCTTTTTGCCAAGGATTAAGAATCACACTTGACATTTTATTTAATACCTCGACTTTTCAAAGGGCAAGTAATCGATAGGAGCACTGGGACAATGCGGGACGCCGATTGGTTATACTTTGATATGGGGATATACATATTCATTTGAGTGCGATGCGGCGTTTCTTGAGCTTCAGTGTTCTAGGGGTGTTTTCTGGAAGGTGGCCACAAAATAGCGATCTCATAGAGAATTTGAAAAGGTAATTCTCGAGTTGCATGACTTTCTGTAATACTTGAGTTTCACACACATCTCGGTGTATAACACGGGTATTTTGTGAAGGTTATTTATAGCCCAAATAACAAATTCATGGTACGAATTATTACAATAATAAATAATTTATTACGTAATATTTTCATTCACGTATAAAGCAGCAAAATTATTTCAAATGAACCGGAAAAGGTGGATAATGTTGATAATTTAACCACCGTTATTTTATAGCCGATTGGGGTAGCCAATAAATAGAGAATACCAAAATGGAGAAAAATAGAATAAAATAAAAAAAAAATCGCACTTGACTTGTTCGTGTGCATGGCGTCCAATCTTCGCCGCCAACAATCCCCAAGGCTTGCCACGTGGTGTGCTTCCCTTTTCACAGTTTATAATTGATATGAAATGGAAGCTCGCGCAGAGAAGTCAGGCACGAGCCTACTTTGGCGTAATCTGACTAAGTTGAACGAAGTAGGTAGGCTTTTTACTCGCATCTTCTCTCAGCTAAGAGTCTCCATTGTTCCACCATCCATTACTTGATAAAAGACCAGCTCTGTACACAACCCAAAGCTTTTACAAAACAATAGACTTGCGATTAAGAGACGATGCATCAAGAGCGGCTTCCTGTTAGTTATGATTTAGAATACTTACTTTGAAACTTTGGACTTGGCCATTCGCTAAGGTTGTTAATCTCTAGTTTTGTCAATGAGCTAAATTGCAGTCGAGATGTTTCAATCTTAATGTGGACACTGGAGGTTTAGTAGGAGCGCAATTAGGTTTATAGAGCAAATTGCGCGTAATGAGTTACGCGTACTTCGAGACTACAATGTAGTTTGCGTGACACTCATGCGTAATTATTTATGAAGAGATAAGTATGATTGTCTTAAAATAAATGGTGTACTTGTGCTGCAACAAAAATCATAAAAATAAAACCAAGCAGAAGAAAATGTCAAAAGCTTATACCAATCAATCATTCTGCAAAATGTCATGGTTATCGAAAGATTGATATTTACTTTTCTCAACTGGTATTGTAAATCAACAATATCTATTTATTTCCTGGTACACATAAACAAGAAAATCCAATACCTAATTTAAACATGTTTTTCTCCAATACAACGCTTTTGATTCATACTTTCTAAAAAAATCTTAGAATGTTTGTATTTTACCTTGTTGCTAACCCTATAAAGAAACAACATTTACGCACCATTTTGTGAGAATATTCCATTCAGTATACTGAGTAGTAATTTGATATAGTTATCAGATTATCTTTTCAGGGGAGTATTTTTACTCACGTTTCATGGCTTTCCAAGTTTTTGCAAACTAGAAACGTTCCAATAATCGGAATTCAGAATCGCAATATCAAAACAGCCCTGAGTAATGCAGGAAGTTGCGACGTCTCTACACGTTAAAACATTCTGAATCACAGAGCAATATTCGCGTTCTGTCATATCCCCTTGTTTGTCTGTCATCGCATGACAGTCGCACATTATTACCATAGGCCTACAAGTTTCAAAGCGGTTTCGATTTCTTGTATATTGTACAGGGATGAATGAATGCAGGATGGCGAGGGAGGTTGGTGGGGGGGGGGGGGGGGGGGGTTGTTTGCATCTATCCCTGATGAATTCCGCAACAAAGCCCGTTACAAATATCGTGGAATACGCTTCATTTCCTCCGTAGGTAGTCGACGCACACTACGATATTGTCAAGTGCTTCAGGAAATAAAACTCATGGAGTTATTCTTTATTGGGAACACCAGATTTAGACGGTTTTTTGAGAATGAAATCACACATCTGTTTTTTTTCTGGTTTCCTTGCTTACCTTCCATGTTCCCTTTATTGCATCAAAACGTTCAAGCTTACAAGCTTACACGCTACGCCACGTTATCGCCTTATTGAAATGTTATTAGCTTTAAACTATCTATCTCTTTTACGGGAATGTAAATTTTGGAGTAGCAAATCTGTCTGTGTTATTGCTTCCGAGTAAACAGTAACCGAATATCCCGTCGAAAACACTACAGTGGCTTCTGATAAAATGTGTATTTCTCTTTTCGTAGAAGTCTTTGTCGTCTACGTTTTCTATCGCAGGAATGGCATTGTGTAAATACTCTTGCGTTGTAAGGGATCTCTATGTCAAAGCTGGATGGGGACATGTGGGCGACCGCAGTATTCGTTGCATTGATTGAATTAATACGATTTTGTGCAATTTAGACACTTTTTTGAGTCTGATGTCTTTTATAAAGGACTTACGATGTCATTTCGACTTTCGATTATGAAACATCGCATTCATATATCAATTTAAACAGTAGACACGTGAATATATTGGTACATTCAGGAAACACAGTAGAATATGCGTGTGCTACATATACGACGAAATTAGACTCAAAATCAAAACTGCTCGAAGCTATAGGGTACGCACAACTGACGTAACAGCCGAACCACAACAATGGAATAAATGAATTGAACTGGTGGACAAACAACAAGCTGTCAAAGTAATATCTTTGCAAATAATGAGGAGAAACAATTAGTTGTAACGATAGTAACTGCTCGCCAGTTAAAATTTATGTTCAGTAATGGACAGCAACTATCTGAAAGTTTTTAAACGTTCTGAACGTTTGTTTTTTACAACTTCAGAACTTCATTTTTTTTATTGATAGCTTGCTTGTCCATCGGTTCAATTCATTTGTTTCATTGTTGTGTTTTGGTGTTGTGCGTACCCTGTAATATCTTCTTTAAACATTATGCACCATTGCAAAATGAATGTTAAAAATTGAAAATGTTTGGAAAGTTGAGGATTTTTTACAAAGGTATCTGACATATTTTGGTTTTGATTTTTAAGTATATACCAATTTGTTTGTATATCATGCAATACTAGATGTTAATTACTTTTCGTGGACATTTTTTTTTTCCCCCTTTTTGCAGGTAGGCTTACATTGTCAAGAGGAACACGAATACAATACACTTTACTAGTTTTTCAATTTAGTGATGTCTGTCAATCAGAACAAATATCTGATTCGCCCTTGAAACACTCAAAGCCTGATGTGTTATTGTGTGTTGCAGCTCAATGCATTGCGCCGCTGGGGATGGAGTCTGGAGCTATACGTGACGATGACATATCGGCTAGTTCTTCGTTTGACAGCGGTAACGTGGGCCCGCAGAACGGAAGGTGAGTCATAACCACAACCTATTATATAATATTAATATCACTGGTATAAATTAGTTTATTGTACTAATACTATCTCTGAATGACATTTGCCTTTATGCAAAAATGGAACCAAGAACTGAAGCAATGTACTATTAATAATGTTTGTATATAATGAAAATGAAATGTATATTATATTTATGGACTGTGTATTGTATGAAATAAAATATTCTATAATACGAGAGAACAAAGGGAGGGATTGTTAGTAGGATATACTTTGGAAACGTTTTACAGGCAGACCAAGATTGCAATGCGGGCAACAGATAGTCGAGGATATGCAAAGTAATATGCAGATATAAAATCAATGACAGAAGGGAGAAAATAATGGAAAGCTATTTCAAACGAGTCC
The DNA here is from genome assembly GCA_945910005.1 of Isoperla grammatica. Classification (NCBI taxonomy): domain Eukaryota; kingdom Metazoa; phylum Arthropoda; class Insecta; order Plecoptera; family Perlodidae; genus Isoperla; species Isoperla grammatica. The sequence continues at coordinate 54,181,753 of OX246739.1, read as the reverse complement.
ATGGATTCATAACATGAAACTAATTAATAATAAAGTATTGTGACTATTACCGCTTTTTAAAATATAAATTTTAAAAGTTTTATTACATTTCGGCATTATTCCAGATGGGTTGTCACGGCACCATACAGGTTGGAGCCGAGGGTTTTATTTGTGCTGTTACCTTGTAATGTTGTTGTTACCCAACACGAGAAGTGGGGCACGGCACCATACAGGTTGGAGCCGAGGGTTTTATTTGTGCTGTTACCTTGTAATGTTGTTGTTACCCAACACGAGAAGTGGGGCACGGCACCATACAGGTTGGAGCCGAGGGTTTTATTTGTGCTGTTACCTTGTAATGTTGTTGTTACCCAACACGAGAAGTGGGGCACGGCACCATACAGGTTGGAGCCGAGGGTTTTATTTGTGCTGTTACCTTGTAATGTTGTTGTTACCCAACACGAGAAGTGGGGCACGGCACCATACAGGTTGGAGCCGAGGGTTTTATTTGTGCTGTTACCTTGTAATGTTGTTGTTACCTAACACGAGAAGTGGGGCACGGCACCATACAGGTTGGAGCCGAGGGTTTTATTTGTGCTGTTACCTTGTAATGTTGTTGTTACCTAACACGAGAAGTGGGGCACGGCACCATACAGGTTGGAGCCGAGGGTTTTATTTGTGCTGTTACCTTGTAATGTTGTTGTTACCCAACACGAGAAGTGGGGCACGGCACCATACAGGTTGGAGCCGAGGGTTTTATTTGTGCTGTTACCTTGTAATGTTGTTGTTACCTAACACGAGAAGTGGGGCACGGCACCATACAGGTTGGAGCCGAGGGTTTTATTTGTGCTGTTACCTTGTAATGTTGTTGTTACCTAACACGAGAAGTGGGGCTCTCAACACTCGATCCCTTCCTTGTAGAGAAGTCCTTATGTCACCCAGTTGTCTCCTCGCCCCATGTATCAGACGTACAGCCCAAATATGTAACCAAAACCAAATGTGTCTCTTTACGATCAGTCAGATCACTCGGATTAGTATAAATATCGTAATTACTGTTGGTTTTACCTAATTAGTTTACAATCTGAAATTGGCACAGTTATGATAACCTAGAAATTATTAATTGCCAATTTCATTTTCAAATTAACTTTCGAAATTACGTCAAAACTGAAAATATTACTCGTTGGGTTTGATCTAATCGATTAACACGACCCTCGTGTTAAACTCACGAACTAGGAAGGCAATTATTACAACACGCAACGCTGTGGTCGGGAACAAACGAACGCCCTATAGCTCGGGATTAGTCAGACTGCACATTCAAGACAATTGGGGGGAGGGGGCAAGAAGATTCAGAGACCCTTCCTAGTTAGGGACGAGAGGGAAAATCCGACAAACGCTATATCTAAGTAAATAATTTATTTAGTCACGTTGCTGTGATTGTGTCCATTCGGATACCCGTGAATATGGTGAGTAATGTAATCATGAGGAAATAGTGTCTCAGACACGTGAATGTAGTTGATAGTGAGGTTGTGGGTCCAAGGTACCTGAGATGGACTCTACACGTGGTACGAATACATAATTAGGGGTAAGGAGGAACATAAGGGAATGGGAAGGGTTGTAGATACACAATGTGTTCAAAGATGGGTTATTACCACGCAAACCATAATTATGGCACACGTCGTTACAATAAGCTGATATCTCGTTGAGATAACTTGAAGCCGTCTAAGAGGCAATGTAATTTTTTATTCTTTGATTTGTAAATTATTTATTTATTTAATGTCTAACATATACTGTTATAAAACTGATTTACAAAAGAGGCCAACAATAAACGAGACAAAGTTATGAAAATTGGAGCACAATCATAAGCGTGTAATAATTTGTTTTCTGGTAGATTGTGACTCATTTTATTTTTAATGAACAATGCTAAAACACATGAGTTTTAGAGTTTATGAGAGTATGCTGCATCTGCAAATGTGTCTTCGTTGCTTTGTCATAGACATTTTGGGGAAAAATATAAAATTTCACTCACAATATAATGATTCTTTGGGGGAAACCCCAACAGTCATGCCTACTGTGTATAAATCAAACTGTCTGATATGAGAGCGGTATTTCAGCTGTCGATATCACAAGATCAAACCGGCTGATATGAGAATGGTATTTCAGCTGTCGATATCACAAGATCAAACCGGCTGATATGAGAGTGGTATTTCAGCTGTCGATACCACAAGATCAAACCGGCTGATATGAGAGTGGTATTTCAGCTGTCGATATCACAAGATCAAACCGTCTGATATGAGAGTGGTATTTCAGCTGTCGATATCACAAGATCAAACCGGCTGATATGAGAGTGGTATTTCAGCTGTCGATATCACAAGATCAAACCGGCTGATATGAGAGTGGTATTTCAGCTGTCGATATCACAAGATCAAACCGTCTGATATGAGAGTGGTATTTCAGCTGTCGATATCACAAGATCAAACCGTCTGATGTGAGAGTGGTATTTCAGCTGTCGATATCACAAGAACCCAAAATCTCCAAACAGCATTAATTTTGTTATTGTATAATTTTGTCTTAAAAAAAACCACAATGCCATTCTGTCACTTAAACTTCCTCCTCCTTTTCATCGTGCTCTCCATTAATCAGGTCTTTATTTTGGCCTTCCAAGAAATAAATATAAGTGACTCCCTGAAAGTGAGGCAAAATCTCGCGGTCGTGTTGTTTATCTGCCAATCCCAAACAACTCAAAAAACCGCAAAGAGATATAGATCCTCCTGTCATATCCTCCACACATGCATTTTGTTCGGGCACGGTTGAGCTGCCCCGTCGGTTTCCTAGGCCGCAACCCGGCCGACTCCCGGCGCGCCGAGGAAACTTTTAGGAGGCGGTGGTGGTCTTAAGAGGGTGTCTGTCTGCTGGAGTCTTTGCTCACGAGTGAGCGAGGTGCCGGGGGAGACAAGAATTATAGTTGCACGACGGGGGAGTGAGGGAGAATCTATTTATTGACCTTCTTCCCCCTTCAGCATATTTCTTTTCCTGTTTTCCCTGTGGCGCTACGAAGCGCGAAGTCCAGGGCTAGTTAACAGTTCGCACTGGAAGGGAAACACTTTAAGTTTTAAGAGAACACATCGTTCTAGATAAATGCAATTTTGTGAGGCCGAATTCCATATGTCTGAAAGTTTGCTTAGTTTGTAAGAACTTTGAGCTATATTTTGTCTATTTACCCAAAAACTGTAGATCAATAATAAAAATCTATGGATGAACATATTATAGCTTAGATCTTCCCCCTTCTTCTGATTGATTTAAATAATTGTTCTATATCTGTAAATTTTTACTATAAGTTGTTGATTCGTAAATTGGCATCGACTTACTAAAGTTTTATATTTGTCTTATTCTGTTTGGAAGAAAAATAGAATTCTGAAATATGGCAAATTGTCAGACTATTTCATGTAAAAACAAAAACTTCAGGTGTGCTGATACTTAAGAATGGGGACCGAAATACATAAGGTTACCTGACGACAAGCATTAGCCTAACCACACTTCCAAGAAGGTGTTCATAATAAGGAAGACCCTTCAGCACATTATCAAAGGTTTTCAATCAGCTCTTTTCGTGTAATCGTTATCCCTTCGTCGAATAAAATTGATGATGGTTTGATAAAATATAGGCCAGAGCACAGATTATAACCGACTTAATTTGATAAACCTGTCGGCGAGTGCGCCATGGCGTCATATTATTACACTTATATACATAACCACCCTAAGCGTTGTACGATTAGGACGACCAAAAAATCACTTACCATTTTTCAAACATAAACCTCTACTTTGTTTTGAAAATCTTTACAAAAAAATGATCTAGCATCACTTAAAATGATTACGATCAATTTTTATTTCAGATCGTGTTTTTAATATTGTACGAAGAATTATGTAGGGATATTGTTAAACGACGTCTTTGTCACCTTGTTGCTGGGCGCACAATGTGCACGGGATTTCAAGTTGAACCTACGCGGAGTATGGAATCTAACAAGTATCAGGTTATGGGAACGGAATAAATATGAAGGAAGATCTCTTTGCACCCATCCATCGTCTTTATGGAAAATTAATAAGATTTATTGTTTGCGGCTCTCTGTGGTCTGTACTGGAAACCATTAGAGCTCGATGGTGGGGGGAGAGGGAGGAGAGAGGGGTGGCGATGTTCATGTGGAGGCAAGACCCCATTGCGCTTTGTAATGGCCAGACCAGACAGTACAAGAAGAAGGTACCTTTGTGATCGACATCAGGGACGTTTTTGTATATATGAGTGAAAAGTTCATGTTTCTGAGAGTCTGTCTGTGAAATATGCAAACTTAATAAGTGGCATCATCTTCATGTCTGGAAAGGGAGTGTTTGAGGGGGAAAGAGAGGGATCATGCAGTGATCCGTGCGCGGATATTTCTAGTACAGCACTGTCAATCACTATTGTCAACGTTATCAATCAGCATTCATTGTGTTGAAATAAGTCGAAATGTGAAACTTGGTGGATATAACTGTTCTATAAATGGGATTTGGAAAATATAATGTGTCAATTATATGTCTAGTTTAGAGTAGACAATTCAAAATGATGTTTATTTTTTAGTTGCCCAATGTGGATTAAAACGTTTTTCTGATATCTTGACTCTTTTTTGCGTCCGATACCATTTGAAAAATTGCCAAATGCCAATCACATAGGCCTATTCCCTATGGTTTACTATCAAACGACTAGCAGCGAAATAATTTCAAAATAGAAAAAATAAAATAGTGCAGTATGTATTTGTATATTATCTACTAAGTCACTTCAGGAGAATTGATTTTCAATTTTCAAAAGAGTTACCACTGGGGAGATTTCTCTACAAATAACGGCGTTTTATAGACAATATCTGTATAGTGCAGTTATTAAACACATTAAGCATACAAGTAAAAGAACACAGTTTTTGAAATATGTATTTGTACAACACGTACTACTACTAAATGGTGGACACACTAATACCCTGTATTACATGCTTCTTTGCTGTGATGGCGTCAAGGTCCGTCAATCCCCTAGCGGAGGTTCGGTTTGAGAGTTCGACGAGCCTCCAGCAGGGGATTAATATACGTTGATATAGCGTCAAATTTGCAGTTCAATTCAAGTACATACAAAAGTAGTAAAACAAAATACGCCTGAACCGGGAAGTGATCCCTGGTCCTTCTAATTTGAAAAAAGGAAGAAACCTACAGGACCCACGAACCAAAGTGAAAACCATATCGGCTGCATAGTACGGCAGGTTTCCTCAATCCAACACATAGTCTGCCTCGTATCTGAGCGTGATGATAGCACAACATCCCCCCCCCCCGAACATATATAACAGCACCGCTACTGAAATATGAAGGAGGCCTCTGATGAACTGAGGCTCTATCTCACAGTCGTGGGGCCTTGTTGCTGCCTCAACGGGAGCTGAATTTACTCCTTCACTTAACTGTAATGTGTATTGTTATCCTGCAACATCAATCACACTGTTAATTGTGTTCGGTGAAAGAAAACATTCGGCTGGTTTTTATCAATGGCATATTGGGTTTCTAGAATTGATGAGGACATCGCCAGTGCTATAACAAGATAAGACAACTGCGTAGTCTGCCAGTACAGTTCAATCCCTAAATATGGAGGTACTAGTCATAATAATTATGAAAATATCAGTGTTTCCTCAAATTAAAAACCTTATTAACCAATTCATATTTTGGAGTCTTCATTCTATTTTCGTTTTTAAGTGTTTGAAAAAATAACTTGAAAGCGTGTTTTGCTGTTTGTATTTTTAAGGTTACATGCAATATCAAGATAACATTATTTATAACGCCGGACTAAATGCTCCACCAAGATCTACAGATATTATCAAAACAGGTTTGTTTGTGCATAAAATAAGACAATTTCTATAACATCTCAAACTGCCTCATTTGATCCTAACGTAATATATTTTTTAATATATTTTTTTTTTTAATATCCGTAGATCCCGATAACATCTAGTTCCATATCCTTCTAACGTTTTGAAGTTAAATGCCATTTTAAAGAAACAAACAAATTTGTAGATTGTGTGGAACACTTCTGTCTGTTACAAATGTATATTTCTGCTAATGGACATCAGTAGCTAAAACAAGCACTCAACAGCTGCATAATTCTTTATGGGAGAAGAAGTTTGGTAAAGGGTTTTAAAGAGGGGTGCATGATGAGGGAGGAGGGGGGGCGGAGGATGCGGGTCTTCCCAAAACATTAAATATTCAAACTATAAACTTTTAACGATTTGGTAGCAAACTTAAAATGCACAAAGGAAACTTATGACAAGGGAAAAAATATGAAAATAAGGGTTATAGCCATTATGGTCAGTGTAATTATTTTAAATCGCAGTTACTCCGAATAATAACACTCGTGAAACTGGTTCTAACGATATAGGCAGTATCTATACGCTTATTGCAGGTGAAATCAAAAACTTGAACTGGTGCAAGTCTCCATGGTTACAACTTTCCCCAAGCAACGCTGTTATGTTGGTAACCTGCAGCGTCTGTACGACAGTGTATGCGTGCACTATAAAGTGTCTACCGCCCGGCCATCTTGAAAATAGATATGGTTTTAATCTTTGAATGTGTTTCTTGCGTTTAGTGGTCGTTAACTTGATTCCCTCCAAGTTAACCGGAGCCAAACCTAACTGATATTTCTTAAGAAGTTCATTGCCCTTGTTTTCCTGTAAGGCCGATACCTTTGTTTACGAATGTAGCTCCTTAGTAAAACGTGACGGCCATTCCCATGCAAACTACAACGTAATAACGAATAACTTGGGATTTATTTCCGGATATTCTTGAACAAAACGCGAAATCCATTCGAAATGTCTTTTCGAACGATTTTCTTCTTCCGTTCCGTTAGGCCGTTATCACGCCAGGTCTAGATTGAGCTACCGGAGTCGAAAAGAAGGGAAATGGATTCTCTGAGTTTGCCAAACGGACGGGATATGAAATTTTGTGCTGTTCATCATATCGTATCACCATGGCTGTCCATGGGAGTAAAATATGTTCAAGAGGTTTACATGTTGCGGCCCTTGCGATATTACAATGCGGTGTATGGTCGTAAATTCACATATTTACTAAAATTCGACCCCGGTGTATTAAACCTTCCGTTTGACAGATAAATTGGCTACGAAAGCTGAGCAGCTAAAGGCAGAACAATTTCCCGCCTCCCTTCCAAGCCTGGGTTGCGTTGCGTCATATGCCAGCAATGTTATTCACGGAAATGCGTGCTCTAAATGACTCTAGGCTATGGGCAGAGATTTAGTAAATAATTTACACTAGATTAGTGAATAGAGCCATATATAGAAGGTTGCCATTTAATTCACGATATATTCGTTGAACATCCTGAAAGATGAATCATTTGTTGGCATCAAACTTATATTTACAATCAAAACTCTCGGCTATTCGAAGATTAGCGTCTCAGCTTGCACACTTATCCATGACTAATTCGCATCGGAAGAACTTGCTATAGTCCCGTCACGTTAACTAGCTAGGTGTTGCCGTCACGGACTATGTAATAGTGAAGTGACGCGTGTGACAAGTGACAACTACCAACCTAGATCTAGTTGCATCCCGTTCTCCTGCCTCAGGTATTGTAGTGATAATATCGGACGCATGTTGTCAAACGTGGTGAGGTCACATTCCATTCACGGTTGGTGCAGTCAATACAGTGGACAATAACAATGCAGCTATCGGGCAATCTCGAGTTGAATATCGTTGAAATAGACCGTGTGGAGCGACCGTCTCTTCTCAGAATTTTAGGGGACACCTTGGTTCTTACGGCGTGGCCAGTATACAGTCAAATACCGACAGGTTGTATATTACAGTCTTTGCTAGAGTACAACTTTTCGCCGGTAGTAAATACAACAGAACAAAACAACAAAAACAACACTGTGAATCATATAACATAGTTAAATACCAATCAATTTCATTCCCCACTGAAAATCAGTCTTGTTACTGAGTGGGTAGACTCTAAAAATACGAATTTATTTATTTATTTATTTACTCACAATTTTGGACATTATATGAATATTGGTAAAGATAACATCAATTCTACTGATGAAATTTCTGATGTGCTTGGGGTTAGGAGTGTAGGTCTAACTCTCCATTGCAACATAATGTCCCGAAAATCTACCCATTGATGCAATAATATTAAGTAACATGTATAATAAATTGCAGCTAATGATAAATCTAATAATCCGTTTTGTGCACCCCTGCCTCATCCTCGGGAAAGTGAAGTCAGAAAGAAGTAGATAGACGACCGAATGCCCGGGAGTTTCACGCGCTCCACTCCTGTCAGGTTTATGAAAATTTAAACCACCCCCCCCCCCCTCCCCCCCTCCACTACTTGGTTCTCCTCTCACGCCGCTTTTCACTCCACTTCCATTCCATCTCATTTCTACTTTATTCCGTCACCCAAACACCCAGACAAAATATTCATATCAAACTCAAATTTTCGAATATCGAATCGACACTGGGCCGCGAGCGCCATGGTGGTGCAACTGTGAACTCAAACGTATATTAAGACATAAGATGGAATTTTTCCTTTTTTTATTCTTTTTTTCGTGAAGTGATTTGAATGAAGAAATGTTCTGCGCGCTCTTGGAGGCAAACACAAAAACTAATATGTCAGGCGCGAAAGAGATTTGGTTCTGGTTTACCCAACTAGACGTGGTAACATGGAAAAAATACAGGTGATATTCTTTTCGGGATTTATTTTCAAATTCCAGTGCAGCGTGAACACGCTTCAGTGCACTTCTTCATATTACAGTTTAATCTACCCCTATCGCTCAAACTCGGAGGCAGAGCTCGGTTATGACGCTTCATGTGACACCATCTCTCAAATAGACTGGAGATTCGCAGAAAAACATAATCGACAACGAATATGAATATGATAATAATCAAATCCAAATTTAAAAAGTGTTAATTTAGTTGTGGGATGATCACGAAATGTTACATATTAAGTTATTATTTATATCATGTTTTTTTTATACTAGTATCTTCTCTTCTTAAACCCACGCGAAACATAAGTATTCTAATCGCCGCAATCTTTGACAACCCCCAACAGTGGAAGAGTTTATTTGTGGTTTCGTAAGAACTAAAAACTGGATTTAAAAAAATTTTCAAAGTTATTGTGTAGATTTAATTTGGCAACTCATTCTAAAACTGTCATATTTAGTTCTCAAAATACCAACCGTAACGATCACCATAGACAATTGACAAGAGTTTCAAAGTTATTTGTTATTTTTTACTAAATTCACCGCATGCACTACTAACTGTATGTTTAGTAGTATTATGAAGCTTTGTCAAGATCTTACTAACAACATTCATTTTGCGCGGTATTCATTTTGGATCTTCGCCGTTAGTTTCTTGCTCAGCTGCAAGATTTTCGTATATATAACAATTCCTGGAATATCATTTACTGTCGTTTCCCAATGTTGCGTTTATTATTTTATCCACTTGTTCCGTGTATTACGGTTGTCGGCTTCCTTTCACCACACGTGGAGCACCGAGCATAGCCTCTTCCGACGAACCATCTGTGCCTCACTTTGTTCAGATTATCCGGCCTGGCAATCGTCGGGCGACATAGGGCGTTGTCATCTCGGACCCATTGACAGGGCCAGAAACCAACTGTGACATTACTTCTTTATGCGACGGCCAAAACATGGCGCTTTTACCAGCTCACAATAATTATTATTGATCTATGAAGAGTTTACCTTTTATGCTCGTGTTGAAATAAATACCATGATTTATAGGACGGCTTCACTTGCAGCCATACGATACAGAATTTACCGTAGAATTATGTGATACGTTATACGTTACGTTATTTTTATTTGTAATAAAAGTAATAGATAAATAATTGCAGTCAAGTTGTTATGAGCAGGACATTTACTCGTTAAACTCGTTCGGTTTATTGACATTTTCACGATGGTAAGCTAAAAAAGGATGTGATTTAAACATGTTTGTAAAGTGTTATGAATTATTCGTAACGTGGTTATTGATGTTCTTGTACTATGAACATCAGGCGTATTTCATAGATGGACACTGAAGTAACGTGGTTATTGATGTTCTTGTACTATGAACATCAGGCGTATTTCATAGATGGACACTGAAGTAACGTGGTTATTGATGTTCTTGTACTATGAACATCAGGCGTATTTCATAGATGGACACTGAAGTAACGTGGTTATTGATGTTCTTGTACTATGAACATCAGGCGTATTTCATAGATGGAAACTGAAGTAACGTGGTTATTGATGTTCTTGTACTATGAACATCAGGCGTATTTCATAGACGGACACTGAAGTAACGTGGTTATTGATGTTCTTGTACTATGAACATCAGGCGTATTTCATAGATGGACACTGAAGTAACGTGGTTATTGATGTTCTTGTACTATGAACATCAGGCGTATTTCATAGACGGACACTGAAGTAACGTGGTTATTGATGTTCTTGTACTATGAAGATCAGGCGTATTTCATAGATGGACACTGAAGTAACGTGGTTATTGATGTTCTTGTACTATGAACATCAGGCGTATTTCATAGATGGAAACTGAAGTAACGTGGTTATTGATGTTCTTGTACTATGAACATCAGGCGTATTTCATAGACGGACACTGAAGTAACGTGGTTATTGATGTTCTTGTACTATGAACATCAGGCGTATTTCATAGATGGACACTGAAGTAACGTGGTTCTTGATGTTCTTGTACTATGAACATCAGGCGTATTTCATAGACGGACACTGAAGTAACGTGGTTATTGATGTTCTTGTACTATGAACATCAGGCGTATTTCATAGATGGACACTGAAGTAACGTGGTTATTGATGTTCTTGTACTATGAACATCAGGCGTATTTCATAGACGGACACTGAAGTCGTCTGGATTCTCCCACCTCCCTCAGAGAGGTCGAATGATAGCCGGTTGCGGTATTTGTGAAACATCATTTTTGAATGAATTGCATTCAAAAGTTGCACACATTAAGCTATGCGTTTATTGGCATGAATTAATTAATTTTAAATTGTGTTTCAGTTACGATTGACCAGAAATTGTAAACTAGTTAAGTAATCAATACTTGTTATTGTTGCGCAAAGCAACACAGAGCAATTCAAAGTCCCACACTACAATAAAACGCTTTTCAATAAATTGGATACAATGTGTTTGTGTTTGTGCACATGCGTAGGTTCTTGCCACCTTTGTTACAAGTGCGTGTGCGTGTGCGTGTGCGTGTGCGTGTGCGTGTGCGTGTGCGTGTGCGTGTGCGTGTGCGTGTGCGTGTGCGTGTGCGTGTGCGTGTGCGTGTGCGTGTGCGTGTGCGTGTGCGTGTGCGTGTGCGTGTGCGTGTGCGTGTGCGTGTGCGTGTGCGTGTGCGTGTGCGTGTGCGTGTGCGTGTGCGTGTGCGTGTGTGTGTGCGTGTGCGTGTGCGTGTGCGTGTGCGTGTGCGTGTGCGTGTGCGTGTGCGTGTGCGTGTGCGTGTGCGTGTGCGTGTGCGTGTGCGTGTGCTTGTGCGTGTGCGTGTGCGTGTGCGTGTGCTTGTGCGTGTGCGTGTGCGTGTGCGTGTGCGTGTGCGTGTGCGTGTGCGTGTGCGTGTGCGTGTGCGTGTGCGTGTGCGTGTGCGTGTGCGTCATGCGTGTCACATCTGTACCGAGTGTTCAGTGTGCTTGCTAGACATCGAACGCGTATTCTTATAATTTAAACCTCTGAACATATGGCAGTCATTTTTCTACCTGTCCTCCAACGCCCATCTCTTATATTATTCTTTATTGGTCTCGACAGGCAGCATCGCAACTGACATGTTTGTATCTTTGAAGAGTAATCTAATGGAAGGGTCAAAGATGCCTTCCATTAAATAAATATGTTGTTTGGGTTATAAAAGATTAAATAAATAACTTTTTGGTTGTTGTGTGTAGGTGGTCAGAAGGCGCGTAACATAAAACGCTTTTCAAACTGTGTGTTCAGCATTCTTCGTAACTATTATTTTTGGAGGGGCTTAAGCTACTTGTACTTGTCTTTAGCCAATCTAGACCATGACTGCGTTTTTGATAATGACAAAAGGGATTAAAGTTTTATCTACTGGTATTTAAGTAGACCCAGTAGAGTGTAGAGTGTAGACGGCCTGACTGACTTTTCGTTGCGTAGATTCCTTCACGATATGGACGCATCAAGCAGCCAAAGAGAACACATTCTCGTTACATTACTGATCATCTCATGCGTAGATTCCAACACGATATGGACGCATCAAGCAGCCAAAGAGAACACATTCTCGTTACATTACTGATCATCTCATGCGTAGATTCCTTCACGATATGGACGCATCAAGCAGCCAAAGAGAACACATTCTCGTTACATTACTGATCATCTCATGCGTAGATTCCAACACGATATGGACGCATCAAGCAGCCAAAGAGAACACATTCTCGTTACATTACTGATCATCTCATGCGTAGATTCCTTCACGATATGGACGCATCTAGCAGCCAAAGAGAACACATTCTCGTTACATTACTGATCATCTCATGCGTAGATTCCTTCACGATATGGACGCATCTAGCAGCCAAAGAGAACACATTCTCGTTACATTACTGATCATCTCATGCGTATATTCCTTCACGATGGACGCATCAAGCAGCCAAAGAGAACACATTCTCGTTACATTACTGATCATCTCATGCGTAGATTCCTTCACGATATGGACGCATCTAGCAGCCAAAGAGAACACATTCTTGTTACATTACTGATCATCTCATGCGTATATTCCTTCACGATGGACGCATCAAGCAGCCAAAGAGAACACATTCTCGTTACATTACTGATCATTTCATGCGTAGATTCCTTCACGATATGGACGCATCTAGCAGCCAAAGAGAACACATTCTCGTTACATTACTGATCATCTCATGCGTAGATTCCTTCACGATATGGACGCATCAAGCAGCCAAAGAGAACACATTCTCGTTACATTACTGATCATCTCATGCGTAGATTCCTTCACGATATGGACGCATCAAGCAGCCAAAGAGAACACATTCTTGTTACATTACTGATCATCTCATGCGTAGATTCCTTCACGATATGGACGCATCAAGCAGCCAAAGAGAACACATTCTCGTTACATTACTGATCATCTCACGCGTAGATTCCTTCACGATATGGACGCATCAAGCAGCCAAAGAGAACACATTCTTGTTACATTACTGATCATCTCATGCGTAGATTCCTTCACGATATGGACGCATCTAGCAGCCAAAGAGAACACATTCTCGTTACATTACTGATCATCTCACGCGTAGATTCCTTCACGATATGGACGCATCAAGCAGCCAAAGAGAACACATTCTTGTTACATTACTGATCATCTCATGCGTAGATTCCTTCACGATATGGACGCATCTAGCAGCCAAAGAGAACACATTCTTGTTACATTACTGATCATCTCATGCGTAGATTCCTTCACGATATGGACGCATCAAGCAGCCAAAGAGAACACATTCTCGTTACATTACTGATCATCTCACGCGTAGATTCCTTCACGATATGGACGCATCAAGCAGCCAAAGAGAACACATTCTTGTTACATTACTGATCATCTCATGCGTAGATTCCTTCACGATATGGACGCATCTAGCAGCCAAAGAGAACACATTCTTGTTACATTACTGATCATCTCATGCGTAGATTCCTTCACGATATGGACGCATCAAGCAGCCAAAGAGAACACATTCTCGTTACATTACTGATCATCTCACGCGTAGATTCCTTCACGATATGGACGCATCAAGCAGCCAAAGAGAACACATTCTTGTTACATTACTGATCATCTCATGCGTAGATTCCTTCACGATATGGACGCATCTAGCAGCCAAAGAGAACACATGCTCGTTACATTACTGATCATCTCATGCGTAGATTCCTTCACGATATGGACGCATCTAGCAGCCAAAGAGAACACATGCTCGTTACATTACTGATCATCTCATTCTAATTCGCTCTTTACGAATATGATAACGGTAATTATTATAATTAGATTAAGATTAGATTAAGTTGAAGCCACCGCAGAATAAGTTACGAAACTTGCGACTGATGTGAAAAGTAAGGGTTAATTGATAATTTTGCACGGTCGCACCTATAATTAAATATGAAAATGAAACATTTACAGGAATTTTTCATTATTTTATTTATGTTCAAAAACGTCCCCTCTTCCATGAACGGAGAATTCATTTTTGTCCCCAGAATGTTGTTTGTTTTAATTCTCTTGCAGTTTTAGATATACGAAACAGACATAGCTGAAATATTTCCATCAGACAATAAACTGTTATTCAAACATTTTTCAAATAAAAATTGATATCGTCTTCAGTTGTTTTATTTGTTTTCTACTCTAGGCGAAAAATGTGAGCACAAAAATGTCACGTATTTCAGTCGGTAAAATTCGATATGAGTTCGTTTCGCTACAAAATCATTTCATATTTTATACCTTCGTGTGTATATATATATATACAGTTACGTTCCGAGCTATCCCCGATCTCTGTAGCAATTTATATTAGCCGCATAACTTTTTAGCAGAGTGGAGTTAGAATGTAGCTACTTTTCGATTTGACCTTTTTCCTCTTGTCTTTCTTGTTTGACTATTCTCTCCATCTTGTTCCCTTCTTTCCTTCTTTTCCACCGTGCCCGTTTATTGATGTGAGTGTGCCCTTAAGGCTCGGTGAAACGCTGGGGCGTCGTGGGGGGGTGGGGGGGGGTGGGGAGGGGGAGGTCCACACACAGGGCTAAGTGACCAACACTCTTACGTTGACTCAATTCCAACCAATGCACTTAGTGGCAAGGTACCCCCCTCCCCCATGTGACCCACGTTAATTTTGGCAAGCTAATTTAATTGATCCCATAGGTAAAGGGTCAGCAAATGTGTTTTTGGTCACACCGATCTAAGGTAAAATAGGTACGACGTTTGTAGAATGAGTTACTTGTAAATTTTCATTTGCACTTCCGGTTTTGAACAGAACAGAAGGCTAATTAATATGGACCCTTTTCCTCACACGCATTCTGCAATAATTGGTTGGTTTATAAACTGTCGTCGTCGGTGAGTTTGCGGAGACGAATGTGAAGCGTGAGGCTGTTATTAAACACACGTGCAAGTAATAAAACATAATTATGTTGATTATGTTTATGATACGGTGATGTTAATATTGATATATATCTTATGGAGTCATCTGTTATTTCCTCTAAAGTATGCCTGTTAACACATTCACGATGCATTCTCAGTGTTACACACGAATATTTTTGAACAATTTTCCTTTTAACTCGCAACAACTCTAATTTGGACTGTGTTGAGTTTTTATGTTTTAAAATGAGCTGTTTTTGTTGTTGCATTTATATTTTATAACATTTTATATTTTTATTTTTCGTCAGTAAAACACATATTGTTGTGCTACAACAACAAAATTTTAAATTTTAAAAAATTCTAATTTTCAAATGAAGCTTATTAGAAAAGCTTATGCATCAGAATAAAACACGGCATTGAAAAAATAATAATATGCTAAAAATAAAATTCTGTATTGTGTCTTTGAAAGGTATATAGTGTAAGTATTTTCTAATAAAACCAGAGGTACAAAACAAAGATAAGTACTTTACTTTATTATAATTAAGGCCAGTGTAAGGCACAATGCCCTCTTTAGCCTGATGTGTGATGATTGATGAATCATAATGAGGAAAAGAGGAGGGGAAGCCTGGTACCGGCACGTAGCGTTCTCCTGTCGAAAAGTACTAAGAAGACCATCGGCTTTACGTCCCATCCAAAAGGGCGTTGTAACTTTGACCACTCACACAAGTTTTCGAACCCTTCCATCTGCTCTTACCAACGGTAATGTTTCAAAGGAGAGTGGTCACCCATCCACCTCCTGACCTAGCCCGAGGTTGTTTAACTCGGGTGTTCGTATGGGAACCGGACCGCGGCTAAACCGTTGGCTAAATATTAGTAAGATGGGCATGTTTAAATATAAGAATACATGGAAATCATACGTATGCTAATAATTTAATTTTTATACTGGAATAGAAGGGCTTACAAGTTTATATATAAATTCAGGATTTAAATTGCGTTTCAACGATAAAAAAAACACATTACGGCTAACACCCACACACAGCACTTACCAGATGTTTTCCAGAAGATGATGCCTATCTATAGAAAAAGAAAACCCACAAAAACCCTTGCCGTATTCAGGATTCGAACCCAGACCTCAACATCACCGCCCAAGTGTTACCTAAGATGTTGGTTTCTTTGGGTGGCCGTATAAAAGAGAGGATGATAGAATTTCGATTTCATTGTCGAACGGCCGGGCGGCTAAGTCGTTCAGGTGAATTATGGGATTGTACCAGTGACGTCCCCTTCATCTGTAATGATGCTATTGTACACGGCTGAGTCGCGTGCGTGTTCGATGGTTGTTGGAGGGGGTGAGGGGGTGAGGGGTGTTGTTCCAATCCAATACAACACACATGAACACTGAACACTGCCTCGCATCGCAACAAGACTTGTTCCTGTGCCATGCAGTTGATGTAGATCTATTATTGAAGTCATTGATGTAGCGTTCAGTTATACTTCAAGGGTGTCTTACTGTTGAAAAGAACCGCTCCAAATTTATGTCTGTTTTTTAGTAATGCCTGGAGAACGCAACACAATATTGAATTGAAAATGTGGTGGGCGGGTGGGCGTGATATCATGGTTTGTAAGAACTACCAACTGGTTTCAAATAGTTTTATCGTTAGGGGGAATTAGGTTATTAGTTGTAAAATTATTTACAATACCACGAAGAACCAGACATTAAAATATTAAAAACATTTCAATCCATCAGTATAGCGTTTACAAAACCACATCATCTTCACATCACTTTTTCAATATTACGTGTAGCGTTCTCAGTAGTCTATGTGTTACTCAAATAATTAAATTTGGCGCGGTTTTTGTTGTGAGGCTACCCTTTGTCCTTAAAACTAATGTCAGGTATATTCGTATTCCTAAGAACATTATAGATACCCAACCGTATGTTATTTTAATTACGTTACTTGAAAATCCACTACAACTACCCAAAGTCTGATGTTTCTGTTTTGATGTTGTTAAATATTACCGCTTATTATTTGTTATTCTGCCACCCAACATTAAAGAAATGTAATAAGATGGAGCTCATTTGCACCAACCCGTATTTTGCCCGCTCGTTTGTACCAGCCGTGAGTTACAGCTGGTTAGCACCAGCCTCGAGTAAAATGATGGGACGCCGAGGTTCGTTAGCACCAGCCTCGAGTGAAATGATGGGTTGCCGAGGTTCGTTAGCACCAGCCTCGAGTGCAATGATGGGACGCCGAGGTTCGTTAGCACCAGCCTCGAGTAAAATGATGGGATGCCGAGGTTCGTTAGCACCAGCCGCGAGTGAAATGATGGGACGCCGAGGTTCGTTAGCACCAGCCTCGAGTGAAATGATGGGACGCCGAGGTTCGTTAGCACCAGCCTCGAGTGAAATGATGGGACGCCGAGGTTCATGCCAACACCCACCACTCTCGTTTACTCATTCACCTACACCAAAGTCTTATCGATTTTCTCTGCTTTTAATGAAAGTTTCATGTTAAGAAAGTTTGGGTTCACAATCAATGAAGTGTAAAGTGTCTCTTGAATTTCACCACCAACCCGAGTTATTCACAAGATAATTTTCTAATTTCGTGTTTAAAGGAGATTCAGTCTTTACGTTTTCTTGTTTTGTAGACTGTTTGTTGACGTCGGTAATTCGGCGCACGTTTTAATCTCTACAAATCCAAAGAGCTTAGAACTCGACGATACATTGCAGCTACAGTCTGGAGAGAAACGCTGTTATCTTTGCAAAGCGTATAGCCAAAGAGCTTAGAACTCGACGATACATTGCAGCTACAGTCTGGAGAGAAACGCTGTTATCTTTGAAAGCGTATAGCCAAAGAGCTTAGAGCTCGACGATACATTGCAGCTACAGTCTGGAGAGAAACGCTGTTATCTTTGCAAAGCGTATAGCCAAAGAGCTTAGAACTCGACGGTACATTTCAGCTACAGTCTGGAGAGAAACGCTGTTATCTTTGCAAAGCGTATAGCCAAAGAGCTTAGAGCTCGACGATACATTGCAGCTACAGTCTGGAGAGAAACGCTGTTATCTTTGCAAAGCGTATAGCCAAAGAGCTTAGAACTCGACGGTACATTGCAGCTACAGTCTGGAGAGAAACGCTGTTATCTTTGCAAAGCGTATAGCCAAAGAGCTTAGAACTCGACGATACATTGCAGCTACAGTCTTGAGAGAAACGCTGTTATCTCTGCAAAGCGTATAGCCAAAGAGCTTAGAACTCGACGGTACATTGCAGCTACAGTCTGGAGAGAAACGCTGTTATCTTTGCAAAGCGTATAGCCAAAGAGCTTAGAACTCGACGGTACATTGCAGCTACAGTCTGGAGAGAAACGCTGTTATCTCTGCAAAGCGTGTAGCCAAAGAGCTTAGAACTCGACGATACATTGCAGGTACAGTCTTGAGAGAAACGCTGTTATCTCTGCAAAGCGTGTAGCCAAAGAGCTTAGAACTCGACGATACATTGCAGCTACAGTCTTGAGAGAAACGCTCTTATCTCTGCAAAGCGTATAGCCAAACAGCTTAGAACTCGACGATACGTTGCAGGTACAGTCTTGAGAGAAGCGCAGTGTTCAAACAGTATATTCGTGGTGTTATCTCAATAATGCGGTACAATATTAAAATTCTGCAAAAAGGGTGCAAGGTTAATGTTTTTAATCAGATCCACAAACTGGAGCAAGGTTTTTGTACTGATGCAGAGTTTAAGGTTTGAATAGTATGGCAGATTTTGAATGAACACAACAAAACAAAATATATACAAATTTACATAAATGTATAATTTCATAACATCTTTGCGAAGGTTTTCTTCAAATTAAAAAATTATAATTTAATGTAGTTATACTTTTCCTGAAGATAAATGGAAAACCGTTCTTTCACGAGGTTCTATGAAGTATATGAAGTGATGTGGTTGCGCTAAAACTACCTCTACGCCAGAGGCCGAAGCAGCTACACAATGCGAGCAAATGATTTGCGAACTCTCGTCTAACCTTTTAACGACCTTATAATAATTCCCATTGAAACAGCTTTTGGGAGTCGCGAGTGTTCATTATTTGTGTGTACAAACTCCATAGGTTATCTGCTAATTAACCGTGTCTTGAAATCCTACACAACCAGAAAACCTCCGAACATGTTTTCTTTTTTTACTTTGCTGCAGGGCGTACACTGTTCCATTTCAAAACCGAATCAAGAGATAGTTTTGATACTGCGTTGATGTTTATGTGTTTGAACTTTTGGTATGAGCACGATTTAATAAAGTTAATAGTTGAATTCGACAAATTCCATCTAACTTATATCAGTTTTTCCATTTAGGCTATCCAACTTCTTGAACAGAAATCTGATCGTGTAAAAAATGTCATAAAACAACAAAATAATGTTTTTACTCTAATTTCTTTTTAAATTAGTGTGTGAATGACCCTATCTATATCTTTCTTTGTATTATAACCCTCTTCGATTTTCCACTTCGAAATACACTCTCTATACAGCTTTTGTAATTACATATTTATTTATAAATTGTGTTTATAATATAAAACTATAACTAAGACTTATTTTATTTTTATATTTTGCAAATATATTATATACTTTTAATAAAGAATAAAATATGATATCTGATTATTAGGCAACAGTAAGTAGCATTGTATTATACAAAAATACTATATGATTTTTATATAGGCTAGCAACAACCAAGAGCAGTGTAGTTTTATGTAAATCTCTACCTATATTCGGGGAGCCTGAATAGCGCCGAATGGAACAACGCCGAATCGATCGTGTGTACTGCACTTTCAAGTATAATCCTAACCCAAAAAAGTAGACCTTGTAACCTGGAACAACGCCGAATCTTTTTCGGCGTTAATCCACCGGAACAACGCCGAATCTTTTTCGGCGTAAATCCACTGGACCAACGCCGAATCATTTTCTGTGTAATACACGGTTTGTACGGTGCAGTGAGTAGAATGTATTGACGAACCTAAAAACATTTCTCTTGAAAAGAATTATAACCAACACTTTGAGATTCGGCGTTGTTCCGGTGGATTTACGCCGAAAAAGATTCGGCGATGTTCCGGTGGATTAACGCCGAAAAAGATTCGGCGTTCTTCCGGTGGATTAACGCCTAAAAAGATTCGGCGTTCTTCCGGTGGATTTAAGCCAAAAAGTATTCGGCGTTGTTCCGGTGGATTAACGCCGAAAAAGATTCGGCGTTGTTCCGGTGGATTTAAGCCGAAAAATATTCGGCGTTCTTCCGGTGGATTTAAGCCGAAAAAGATTCGGCGTTGTTCCGGTGGATTAACGCCGAAAAAGATTCGGCGCTGTTCCGGTGGATTTACACCGAAAAAGATTCGGCGTTGTTCCGGTGGATTAACGCCGAAAAAGATTCGGCGTTGTTCCAGGTTACAAGGTCTACTTTTTTGGGTTAGGATTATACTTGAAAGTGCAGTACACACGATCGATTCGGCCCATTCGGCGCTATTCAGCGTCCCCCTATATTCAAGCATATTATGTTATTATTATTTCAATCCCATATACCCTATATGTTCGAGCGCTGACTCCCTGCTCGCTGCAGCAGCGCGGTGAGGCGACCCTCCCAAGCAACGCGTACATCACAACGTTCCTCTTGTCACCAGCGCAATGAACAAAGTCTTTATTCCTGGCGGTTCACGACTCGAGTCTCGTAAATCAAATACTAATAAGAAGTAAAACATTTACTCCCCGCCGCCATCTTGGAAAACATGGACGCGCGACGTGTACGGAATGCGTGACGAGGGGGGGGGGAGGGGGGCGGCTACAATGAACGTGTTGTATTCTGATTGAATACATCAAACAGATCCTTGACGGAATAACGTTATATCCATCTTTCTGGTCATGGCAAGGTTTGAGTTGTTGTCCGTGGACACCACCCATCGCCTATAAGCGTCAGCGTTCATTTATTTTTATGTTTAGGAAAATGCGATGAGAATAATGTAGATGGTATCTCCAGTATTTGGAATCTTGGTATGTTTGGCACGTTATGATATTTATTATGGTATTTAGCGAAACTTCGAATTCTATTGCAACGTGTCTGAGGGCATTTGGATAATACTATCGGCAAACATTTATCTTTTGCAGGGCTGCCGATTTTCCCAGCGTTTTATATTTTTTTAAATATGGCCAAAATAAATTTGGTTCATTTCATACAGACATTGAAACCTGGTTCTTAAACGTAATTTAAAAAAACGTAAGGTCACTTTCTCAATTACCTTTATTTTTTATTTCTCGTACGCCGTAGTATTGCTCAACGATGGACACTTGCATGGTATAGCCTACTACAAGTGTTTTTCTCTCATATGTTATACTTTTTCAGTCATTGTCTTTTATATCCATCGTACTACGAATGTTTTGGTTTACAATTGACCGTGAAGTGGACAAAGATGAATATGTTTGAGGGTCATTATTCGTATGCCTCCTTGAAAACATTGTTTCTATGGGCGGTGCTTATGCACCAAGTTTCTAAATCATTTTGAACAAGGTGGACCTATTTTATAAAACGTAGAACGTCGCGTCCACAGAACCACTTTAACTCCAACGTGAATTGATTCAAAGCCTAATTGGAAATCACATTAGATGTTTGTGATAACATTGGGGTTGCGGTCTCGGTCTTCGCTTTGCTTCATCAAAAGAGCCACTTCAGATCTCCCAGATGAAATGACGCATTGAGGAAGATCATTTTTCAGTGCCATAACAAGATTCGACACAAGTTCTAAATGCGCCTCCAGGTCAATAGGGTTCATTAATCTAGACTTGATCAAATTATGAATAGATTCATTATAGCCTGGCTGGCCCATGAGAGAAGCTGTATCGTTAGGTACTTTTGCGCTGACCTCTAGTCTTGCCGCTTTCAAGACGAACATTCCTCCCTTCCAGTTACTTAGTTTTACGATTATGTCTACGCTACCGCGTTTATTTTTAAGTGTTATTGATCTGTTCCCTGTCGGTCATTTCTCAATGAGATATAGTTTTGTTTGCTGAAAGAGTTTTACATGTAAGAGCTCTGATAAACGTTACACACGATTAAGAGGTTAGTGATGGGTTTTCTTGTTTGATCTCGGTCCGAGGCTATTTGCGGCGGACTACTCAAATAAACGAAATATTAATTTTAGAAATATGCTAAGTTTTATAGTAGGTACTTATGCTACAGATATTAGTTTGATTACAACGCTACCACAGCACCTCGTGGCTCGTGCGGTGGGGGCGCAGGTCCTCAGCGGATACCATCTGGGGGCCTGGGTTCCAACCCCGCATGGCATATAGGCCCATCTTCATCTACCACAACACCTCGTGGCTCGTGCGGTGGGGGCGCAGGTCCTCAGCGGATACCACCTGGGGGTCTGGGTTCCAACCCCGCATGACATATAGGCCCATCTTCATCTACCACAACACCTCGTGGCTCGTGCGGTGGGGGCGCAGGTCCTCAGCGGATACCATCTGGGGGCCTGGGTTCCAACCCCGCATGACATATAGGCCCATCTTCTTCTACCACAACACCTCGTGGCTCGTGCGGTGGGGGCGCAGGTCCTCAGCGGATACCATCTGGGGGCCTGGGTTCCAACCCCGCATGACATATAGGCCCATCTTCCTCTACCACAGCACCTCGTGGCTCGTGCGGTTGGGGCGCAGGTCCTCAGCGGATACCATCTGGGGGCCTGGGTTCCAACCCCGCATGACATATAGGCCCATCTTCATCTACCACAGCACCTCGTGGCTCGTGCGGTGGGGGCGCAGGTCCTCAGCGGATACCATCTGGCGGCCTGGGTTCCAACCCCGCATGACATATAGGCCCATCTTCATCTACCACAGCACCTCGTGGCTCGTGCGGTGGGGGCGCAGGTCCTCAGCGGATACCATCTGGGGGCCTGGGTTCCAACCCCGCATGACATATAGGCCCATCTTCATCTACCACAGCACCTCGTGGCTCGTGCGGTGGGGGCGCAGGTCCTCAGCGGATACCATCTGGGGGCCTGGGTTCCAACCCCGCATGACATATAGGCCCATCTTCATCTACCACAACACCTCGTGGCTCGTGCGGTGGGGGCGCAGGTCCTTAGCGGATACCATCTGGGGGCCTGGGTTCCAACCCCGCATGACATATAGGCCCATCTTCATCTACCACAACACCTCGTGGCTCGTGCGGTTGGGGCGCAGGTCCTCAGCGGATACCATCTGGGGGCCTGGGTTCCAACCCCGCATGACATATAGGCCCATCTTCATCTACCACAACACCTCGTGGCTCGTGCGGTTGGGGCGCAGGTCCTCAGCGGATACCATCTGGGGGCCTGGGTTCCAACCCCGCATGACATAAAGGCCCATCTTCATCTACCACAACACCTCGTGGCTCGTGCGGTGGGGGCGCAGGTCCTTAGCGGATACCATCTGGGGGCCTGGGTTCCAACCCCGCATGACATATAGGCCCATCTTCATCTACCACAACACCTCGTGGCTCGTGCGGTGGGGGCGCAGGTCCTTAGCGGATACCATCTGGGGGCCTGGGTTGCAACCCCGCATGACATATAGGCCCATCTTCATCTACCACAGCACCTCGTGGCTCGTGCGGTGGGGGCGCAGGTCCTTAGCGGATACCATCTGGGGGCCTGGGTTCCAACCCCGCATGACATATAGGCCCATCTTCATCTACCACAACACCTCGTGGCTCGTGCGGTTGGGGCGCAGGTCCTCAGCGGATACCATCTGGGGGCCTGGGTTCCAACCCCGCATGACATATAGGCCCATCTTCATCTACCACAGCACCTCGTGGCTCGTGCGGTGGGGGCGCAGGTTCTCAGCGGATACCATCTGGGGGCCTGGGTTGCAGCCCCGCATGACATATAGGCCCATCTTCTTCTATTACATCACCCCTCAACGTCTCGAATAGGATGATTGCTATATAGAGATATAAAGTGCAACTAGAACTATCACCAACACCATAGATAGTAGATACTATATAGTTATATTGTGCACCTGCGCACAATTTGAAATTATCTGCAATTAATTCAGTGTTACACTTTTATTATATTTATATCAACTATAATATATTGACGACTCAGACGTTCTGCATCTGCACATTTTGTATTATAAAATGTACACAGGAATTCAAAGAGTCTAATGAATCAATCCTAGAGCTTATACTGATATGTTTCTCCGGAACTCATTGATCACTGACCACTGTAAAGTAAATATAATTTTGTTCTAAACACCTACCTATTATTCAGGCTGGTGGTGACGATGACAATTATATTTGGGGTTAATGTCTCATATTCTCGCAACGGTTGTAATTGAGACGATTTGGATGATGTATAAAGCTGATAACATCCATGCCCAAGTCAGTATTCGAACCTGGAACGTAGAACCACCCCCAATCGACCACTACAATAGGGAACACGCGTATGAAAATTTTAATCGATTTTTAAATACCTTGTCTCTCATTTAATAATTTTGTGTCTTTGAATTTTGAAAAACGGATCAGTCTATGCCTCAAAAAAATTGGTTTAGTAACGATGAATGAAAGGGCGCGAAAAACGAGCCGCCGCCATGTAGAGTGGATTTGACGTCATGATTTTGTACTGTGTACGCTCACCGCCTCAGCGATTGGTCTGTTACGCCACATCTACAGAACCATTGCGTCACAGCCACCTGTAGGGGTTTAGATCCCCGAGTTTAAACTTCAATAAATGCGACCACATTAAACCCATTTAAAAATTTATTTTTTACTTGGGACTTGCATTAATATACTTTTTGTATCTGATACTATTAAACTAAGTGTATGGTTTAACAAAAAAATCGTACACGTGTTGCCTATTAAGCCGACTTGAACTTGAGAGAATCCCAATTTACATTAAGCTATACTCAGTGTTGCCGAAAAATAAGCGTAAAACCATATTCGTTTAATTCATTCTTCATTCAGTTCATGAATCGTCGATTCATTTATCCCCCTTAGTGTACTCGCCCCGTTTTAAATGCGGGAATAAATCCCATCAGATCATCCACCGTGGGATGTTATTTAAGAATCACGTCCGTGCACATGATCAAGCGCATAAGAAATCCCGTACACTGTTGCAACATCGCTGAATTCTTTACCAGTCGATCCCTCCTTCGTACATCTCAATGGAAACGAACTAAATAAAACTTTTCTCCATTTGAAACCCACCCTATTCCTTTCTGTATTAACTTCCTCCTTGCTTCTCCATCTGATTCAAGGGGAAGAGGAAACTGATTTCAAGTTGATTTTTAAGTTAACTGACCGAGGGCGGGGTATAGCTGGCTGACTGGCTTCCTATACACGAGACGACAAACTAATCCAAGTAAGCTCGAATCGGAGTCCTGAAGAGTTGTGGAAGTTTTATCCTGTACAGCCATGTTGCAGGATCAACAGCAAACAGGAGACTCATGATTACTTTGGACATTTTCGTATTTCGACTTTGACGTGTTTGAGTTAGATTCTCCCCTTGAGCTTCAAGACGTCTAAATGAGCGATAGCTTCAGAATGAAGCGCACGAGCGATAGCTTTAGAACAGGGGTGCCCAACTTAATTTAGAACTGGGCCACATGGCATAATTATTCAATGTTGGCGGGCCACATATATACACGTATATAGTCTGGTTATTCTTTATCTATATCAAATTCCAAGTCAGAAAATGGTCTTCCCCCCACTGCTAGTAATTGTGTGCATCACGAAAAATAGCGCGGACATACGCTCGATTCTCATTTACCTTCTTTTTAAACATACTGTGCTGCGATACAAGATTTTTCATAAGTTTATTTAACTTTTCAATTAGAATTAATCTTAATTTATGTATATATCACACTCGTTTTTGTGCTTCGAGTCATGATACCTTTGCAAGATCACAACTAAAGGGGTGAAACATATTTGCGGGGACATTTGGTAAACCAGTAGCATTTTGTTGTCTGTGCCAGTAGAGTCCTCACCAATAAGTAAATCGGACGTCGCCACAGAAAACAATAATACCACCCCTTCCTCAGCTTCCAAGAAACTAGGCTTTACCGACGACAAAACTAGAAATAGATACAAAAGAATTCTGATAATTGTTCGCTGCGAAGTCTAAAATATAGTTACACACATATCCACCGAATAAATTTCAAAACGATTTGCTTTCAGATAAAAACTGTTTTTTTTTCGTGGGTTTAGGTTGGAATTCATAGTCGGCCCCTACACCTAGGGGCACCCATTGTTGCTATGGATTTGTTTTGTTTATGGGAAATAACATGCAAACAATTGTTAGCTTGGTAACAATGGGCGCCCCTAGGTGTAGGGGCCGACTATGAATTCCAACCTTAGTCGTGAGACCAGAATGTAAATGGGAGGTGAGGGCCAGATAAAATGGCTTGGCGGGCCGCATGCGGCCCGCGGGCCGTATGTTGGGCACCCCTGCTTTAGAAGGAAAGTGCGCACGAGTCTAGAATATACCGGAAATTGGAAGTTTACTTCTGAAACGTATTCAGTATTAGTTAATTTCCCGTTCAGAATTGTACAAAAAACATAGGCATATCTCATTGATTGAGTGTGATACAGATATAAATTTATTCTTTCTAGTCTTTACACTAAGTTATGATTTTCAGTGCGGGACATCGTTCAATTTATTGTATATGGCTATCAGTGCTCGAACGAAGCCGCGAATACTAGATATTTATTGTGTATGGCTAACAGTGCTCGAACGAAGCCGCGAATACTAGATATTTATTGTGTATGGCTAACAGTGCTCGAACGAAGCCGCGAATACTATAGATATTTATTGTGTATGGCTAACAGCGCTCGAACGAAGCCGCGAATACTAGATATGTATTGTGTATGGCTAACAGTGCTCGAATGAAACCGCGAATACTAGATATTCTGGCACAATTAAACGTTCATTAACGCAGCAAGTACAATGCTTTTGTTGTATTATTAATTATATGTTTTATTATTAACAGTTACGGAAATGTGTATTGATATTTAACAGTTTAATATATTTTCCCTTCATAACAGGTTCTTTTTATTTACAATAACCTACAATAGTATTATTCCAACACCTTCGATAATAACAAATAAATTGACAATTCAATTTTTAGAGCCACGGAACTCTTACTATGGCTACCGTTCTGGAGTTGGCTCCCAGTGTCCTTGATGCGTTGTATTTATGACTAATATGGGCAAGATATTGTGTACACTTGGAACCAGAAGGGACCTTAGAAATAACAATCAAAACACAGACGTTTAATTTAGGGTAGAATGTTGTTTAGAAATAATGAATTACTTATGTTATTGAGGTTTATAGAGTAAAATGTATGCAAACGAAAATGAATGTAGGAGTGGAGTTGTGGCTCAATAGACGGTGAACAGTAAATATGAAATAAAAATAAATGTAAAAATACAACTCTTCAGTATAAAGGATTCCATAAAAGTTCAATACTTTGATGTATAAATAAACATTTATTCTTTGAGCTCCATTCCTTTATACCGTACGTAAGAGTTGCATTTTCCATCGAGAGCTCAGAGGAGGAATGAAATCGAAAATGAAAATGAAAACAGATGCTGCATTTCTGGAGCCCTACCAAAAAGAAAACGGAGGAAACAACTGAAAATGTAACATTTCCGTCATGAAAAAATAAGACGTTAGCTTCTCTTTTAAACGGAGGCGCGGAAAACTAGAGGAAGTGTTTTTTTGCCAGTTGCTGCGTCGTTATATGAGCCGTGTGTTCGCCAAGGGGTAAGAAATGGCCGCGTATTGGACATCCTATCCTGACCTGGTCATGTTTTAATCGTTCTACAAGTGCCCAGTTTAGGGTACTACCTGGCTATTAAAATAATGTACACAATACACACCATATACTTATAATGTTGTCTCACTTCTAAAACAATCAACACATGTTTAGTATAGTATCGCCAAGAAAAAGTAAACTTATACATTCAAAAATAAATAAAATAAAATAATAAAATACAAAATTATACAAATGAATACATAATGAACCGTAAATTCTAGAAGATGATATCATCGCCATTTCATGATAACATTAAATTGTCAATATAGCGCCAGTAATAATTCCCTGCAAATACTGGTTCTGATCAATTCTTGCCGGCTACTAACTTCTACTAACTTGTTCGGTCCTTACGACACCGAACATTGGGAGTTTTCTTTAAACTCATACTTATATTCAACAAAGATGCCAATATCAGCAAAACTTCGAGTGGGTTATGTTTATTTCTTTAATCCAACGGAAGAAACTTGTTTAGGAAGCCGACGCTGTATGACCTAGTGAGTGCGTCGTTAAACAAACAAAATACTAATTCTTCAAGGACCTGTCACATACAAAGTTACGATACTTATAGTTATAGGCTACACTCTCCCCACCCTACATCTACGTAAATCAATTTTGTATGCACAAATACATTGTACTTAACAAGGTTTCCTTTAACACTGTGCTCTAAACACATGGGATGTGACCCATTCATTCCCCATGAATTCTATGCCCTTTCTTATGGATATAGTATTTTTTAATTCTAAGATCCATGTTTAGCGTGCTGTGGTTTAAAGTTTACGATGTGTTCAGCGTATTTTCGGC
This sequence comes from Isoperla grammatica, assembly GCA_945910005.1. Lineage (NCBI taxonomy): Eukaryota > Metazoa > Arthropoda > Insecta > Plecoptera > Perlodidae > Isoperla > Isoperla grammatica. The sequence continues at coordinate 54,153,032 of OX246739.1, read as the reverse complement.
CGTTCACATCGTAATGCATGTTGCACTACATGGACGTCAACGAGCGCAGAGCGCCGGAAGTGGATGATCCGACCAATCAGGGCGAAGCGGCGCTTGCAAGCGCAGAAGTTGGTTGGTTCCAACCTCTTTGGATCATCTACTTCCGGCGCTCGGCGCTCGTCGACGTCCATGTAGTGCAACGAGCATGACTATACCGTAAATCACAGCACGTTAAACATGGATTTTTGCAACGAAAAAATACGATATCCATAAGAACGGGCATAACATTCTCTGGGAAATGAGATGAGCAGGTGTCCACGCGCGACTCGCAGGAAAACAAAATAATGATATACAATTTTACAAAACCACTTGGCTTAATTCTTGTTATGTACTTTTGCATTGTACTTTGCTATGTCCTTTTCTTAATAATTTTTAAACTGTTATATTATTGTTTAATCGTTCTCAATTAGCTCGTTTAGTTGAACAGATGATTTTCAAAATTGATCTAGGACCCTTAGACGGAGTTAATTAAACCTATATACACACATAAACCCATAGTTTTCAAAGGTTTTGTAAGGTGCATTTGCAAATTGTAATTGCTTTGCATTGTTGTCATTGACGATTTAGGAGACAGTAATGAACTCCGTCTAAAGGTCCTAGATTAGTTTTGAAAATCATCTATTGGGGTCACATGCATTCTGGGTCTAGATCCGGTCTTGCAGTCTGATGACAACGCAACGACAATCTCTCGATTATCGACGTCTGCGGCTGACCACGGAGTACCCCAGCAAATACCAGCAAACCACGTTAGTGGCTTCGTCAAATAGTTCCACTAACCCCCAGTCGCTACCGACTCCTTTGAACTTAAAAAACCTTTGAGAATTAAAAAGTTTTTTTATATCTTTGTGGAGGACCGAATCCGTATACCATACGTAACGGCCCGCGGACGTGAATTATGATGTGGTTTTAATGTGACAACGGTAAAGTAGTTGGCAAGTTTCAAATCGGTTTTGGCTCGAGTTAAAGGGTCGAGTATTTAATCGCGTATGAGCTGCGTAATCCATGTGGATTTTGGTTGAAATGAATCCAATTAGCAACTGATTAATGTTTCAACGTAATCTTACGTTTGTTTGAAAACATCTACGTGGATTGAGACCTCGTCACGGTTTCGTAACTCGAAATACGTCATCTTTAGATATACTGGCAATTTACTGTCGAAACATTTCATAAACCGGAAGCGAATATTTATCAAGGCGTGCGTTGTAAAGACTTCCATATTACGTACATTTCCGGTTTATTGCCTCCTTCAGAAGCCGTAATAATGTCTGTGAGTGGGATGAAAATAAAAATGGCATCAATTTGGTTTCGACATCGAAGAGCTGTTGCTTATTTCACACTCGTGTTTGGCTTGCCGCCGTTCTCTTTCAGTCCATCACATCCGGCTGTAGATATTCAATACTTGCCGTGTTATTCAAAATGAGGGAGTCCCGCCCGAGGTCGAAAAGGCTCTTAGTCAAGCAAGCGGTGGGGATGATCGAGGAACAAGGCTCGTCCACACGATCGATGCGATATACCCGCCCGAGGTCGAAAAGGCTCTAGTCAAGCAAGCGGTGGGGATGATCGAGGCGCAAGGCTCGTCCACACGATCGATGCGATATACCCGCCCGAGGTCGAAAAGGCTCTAGTCAAGCAAGCGGTGGGGATGATCGAGGCGGCAAGGCTCGTCCACACGATCGATGCGATATACCCGCCCGAGGTCGAAAAGGCTCTAGTCAAGCAAGCGGTGGGGATGATCGAGGCGCAAGGCTCGTCCACACGATCGATGCGATATACCCGCCCGAGGTCGAAAAGGCTCTAGTCAAGCAAGCGGTGGGGATGATCGAGGCGGCAAGGCTCGTCCACACGATCGATGCGATATACCCGCCCGAGGTAGAAAAGGCTCTAGTCAAGCAAGCGGTGGGGATGATCGAGGTGCAAGGCTCGTCCACACGATCGATGCGATATACCCGCCCGAGGTCGAAAAGGCTCTAGTCAAGCAAGCGGTGGGGATGATAGAGGCGCAAGGCTCGTCCACACGATCGATGCGATATACGACCCTCAAAGGTATTAATTTGACATCTAACACGTGACGTAGTTGTTGCAATTAGTGTTTGCCGCTCCAATTGGTCGGCCTGCTACAAAGTATTATGCAACTCATTTTCAAACGTGTATGTTTAGATGAAAGGTAACATTTTAATTTATGATTAGCACAGGGATTATAAAATGAAATATTCGTTTTGATCATTTTCATTCAATTCATGATTATTAACAACAAAGGTCGTAATTACATCCAATTAATAAAACAGAAAACACCTGTAGAGACGTATCATTGGGAGCTAGACATAGCGAGCAAATTGGCACCGTTATTTGGTTGTACACAATCGTGTTTAAGGTGATTCTACTCCCCCAGAAAACACACTTTTGCTACGAACTACTTGAAAATGTGTATGTGTGACGTATGAAGTTACCCCTCACCCCTCCCACCCCCGGCCAACACTACCAAAACTCCGACTGACCTCTGCGCGCTTCGTCGTCTTACTCCAACTCTTGACGGAGCAAGGTCACGGCCGCGATGCTGCCGCTCTGCTCACTTTGTGTCATGTTTCCCTCCAATACTTGAGACTGCAACTGTACTCGTACTCGACTACTGTTGAGCGGTGCTAGGACACAAGGAAACAATAAAATAATTTTCTTTGTGAAAATTACCCGTCTATACACCCGTGAAGTAGTTAAGGCTGGACTGCTACGTCCGTCTATTGGATGCTTGAACTATTGAGGCTTGTGCACTCTATTATGTTTGTTACGGCTGTGTGAAACAACGCCAAGAATATGTTGATTTCCGTTCTGCTGCTGAGGCAAACGATACGAAACTGAGGTCCTTATGCGACTTAACACTGACCTCCGCACATGACGTCACATCACAGCCCGTGTGTACCAGCCGCTCGCATCTCATCGCCTCCCTCAGGCATCAGCCCGTGACGTCACAGCCCGTGTGTACCAGCCGCTCGCATCTCATCGCCTCCCTCAGGCATCAGCACGTGACATCACAGCCCGTGTGTACCAGCCGCTCGCATCTCATCGCCTCCCTCAGGCATCAGCACGTGACATCACAGCCCGTGTGTACCAGCCGCTCGCATCTCATCGCCTCCCTCAGGCATCAGCACGTGACGTCACAGCCCGTGTGTACCAGCCGCTCGCATCTCATCGCCTCCCTCAGGCATCAGCACGTGACATCACAGCCCGTGTGTACCAGCCGCTCGCATCTCATCGCCTCCCTCAGGCATCAGCACGTGACGTCACAGCCCGTGTGTACCAGCCGCTCGCATCTCATCGCCTCCCTCAGGCATCAGCACGTGACATCACAGCCCGTGTGTACCAGCCGCTCGCATCTCATCGCCTCCCTCAGGCATCAGCACGTGACATCACAGCCCGTGTGTACCAGCCGCTCGCATCTCATCGCCTCCCTCAGGCATCAGCACGTGACATCACAGCCCGTGTGTACCAGCCGCTCGCATCTCATCGCCTCCCTCAGGCATCAGCACGTGACATCACAGCACGTGTGTACCAGCCGCTCGCATCTCATCGCCTCCCTCAGGCATCAGCACGTGACGTCACAGCCCGTGTGTACCAGCCGCTCGCATCTCATCGCCTCCCTCAGAGTCAGGCATCAGCACGTCACAGCCCGTGTGTACCAGCCGCTCGCATCTCATCGCCTCCCTCAGGCATCAGCACGTGACATCACAGCCCGTGTGTACCAGCCGCTCGCATCTCATCGCCTCCCTCAGGCATCAGCACGTGACATCACAGCCCGTGTGTACCAGCCGCTCGCATCTCATCGCCTCCCTCAGGCATCAGCACGTGACATCACAGCCCGTGTGTACCAGCCGCTCGCATCTCATCGCCTCCCTCAGGCATCAGCACGTGACGTCACAGCCCGTGTGTACCAGCCGCTCGCATCTCATCGCCTCCCTCAGGCATCAGCACGTCACAGCCCGTGTGTACCAGCCGCTCGCATCTCATCGCCTCCCTCAGGCATCAGCACGTGACGTCACAGCCCGTGTGTACCAGCCGCTCGCATCTCATCGCCTCCCTCAGGCATCAGCACGTGACGTCACAGCCCGTGTGTACCAGCCGCTCGCATCTCATCGCCTCCCTCAGGCATCAGCACGTGTGTACCAGCCGCTCGCATCTCATCGCCTCCCTCAGGCATCAGCACGTGTGTACCAGCCGCTCGCATCTCATCGCCTCCCTCAGGCATCAGCACGTGTGTACCAGCCGCTCGCATCTCATCGCCTCCCTCAGGCATCAGCACGTGTGTACCAGCCGCTCGCATCTCATCGCCTCCCTCAGGCATCAGCACGTCACATCACAGCCCGTGTGTACCAGCCGCTCGCATCTCATCGCCTCCCTCAGGCATCAGCACGTGACATCACAGCCCGTGTGTACCAGCCGCTCGCATCTCATCGCCTCCCTCAGGCATCAGCACGTGACATCACAGCCCGTGTGTACCAGCCGCTCGCATCTCATCGCCTCCCTCAGGCATCAGCACGTGACATCACAGCCCGTGTGTACCAGCCGCTCGCATCTCATCGCCTCCCTCAGGCATCAGCACGTGACGTCACAGCCCGTGTGTACCAGCCGCTCGCATCTCATCGCCTCCCTCAGGCATCAGCAGGAAATGTAAGTTGCTCCCTGAATGGGAACAGCGAACTGGCATCGCGTTGATCTTGGCCGTATTCCTGTCGATACGAGGGAGAAAGTTACCTTAAGTACAAAGTACATCACGTAGATTCTTTAAAGACGTCCCCGTCCAAGTTTTCACCCTCTACGCTATGTGGTGGCGGCTTTAAGATTCAATATAGTCGTGTGCCTCCCTTTCTTGGCTTCCATTCACCGCAACACCCCTTCACCCCCTCCCGTCAGGACTCAATGCGTGGTTATAAACACCAAATCTGAGGGGTGCTGTTTGAGAAGACGTTGTTGAGGAGGGTATTTTGCCCGGACGGGGAGTGGCAGGAGGGATTGTCAATTGGTGTTACCCTACACCTCACTGAATTTTCATAGAACATGTCAATTTTCTGCGAATCTGATCAATTTATAAAACGGGCATGTATGGAGTCACTTAGTATATGAAGTTAAGTTCCCCTCGTAGGCGAAAAAGTATGATCGCTTTTCAATAGATGTCGTGAATATATCAGATATCAACTTTACGAGGTTTCAGTGTTTCCCCTCTCTTGCTGTTGCCATGTTTCTAATCTCTTGTGTCCCCTGAGCACTCAAAAAGAAATAACGGTCGGGAATGTAAGAAAATAGATTTCTCCCGTGTTTATCAGGAGGTTGCAGCGCATACGATTTGCATTTTACATTCTTTTAACTTCTCTGGTGTGTTTTATCACGTAAAGTGATGCTCGCTGGTGGGTCGTGTGGAAGCGTGGGAGGGCTTGTAAGTATATGAGGCGTAATATGCATACTGCAAGTGTATGGGTGCCTTCAGTAATGCATATTGCATATACATGTTCATGTTGCGATACCGTTGAAACATGACTACACCACATCTACATACTCTGTCGCGGTAATACACACACGCAGAAATAAACGAGGGGGTGAATTATTTTTTATCCATTCGATGTCACATTTAAAGGTCTCTAAATACTCTATAATCTTAGTACGTTATATTTCAACTCAAGTAAATTCAGCTTTTGTAATTTAATATTTCAATTTTATCCATTTTATGATGATAATCCATATTTATTTACCCCTACTATAGTACACGAGCCCATAGCCTCTGGAAATATATCAGGATTAGTCTTGAAGAATCGACTTATCCTTAGTTTCTCTAAAAAGTCGCGAATTTTCTTGTTGTAAGCTCTTTCAGTAAACCAAGTTGAATACAATGTTGAAATAGTGAAAGTACTAAATAAGCTTAAAACTATTGAATAATTATCACAAAGAATTATCACAAAAGAAGATTAGGTTATCATTTTGTACCCGTGGAGTGGTGTGAAATATAACTTCCATATATTCCCTCAGATTTTTTGTATTCCTCAAATCCTATATTAATGTGTCTATTGCTTTTATTTATACGTCCTGTTTCCCCTCAATAATTATATTCTTCGGTATTTCTTCAAGTCTCAAAATTCCACTCTCCCGTCGTTTCGTTAAGTCGAAGTTTAGTTTAGTATAGTTAAACTTTCCGAAAGTTGCTGTCAACTCTCTGAGTACTCACTCGATCAAAGTTATCCTTAACAAGCGCCTCTAACGTCTCCTTTGTTGTTATTGTCCATATTTCACATCCACGTCAGAGAAAACGTACAGTTATGTTTGCTGTGAGGTAGCAAATACTACATTTCACTTCTGATTGGTTGTGTTTGCAACCGTGTTGTATCGGAGTCTCTCGTGGGACAGCGGGCTAAGTGGCTGACTGGCATGTTAGAATAGTTTGTGAGCAGCGTCGGTTCCATACAAGACTGATTAGAGAAACCCATCAACCCCTCAAGGTATGCAACGCAATTAACACAGGGGTGTGGCGGGTTGTCTAACTGTGAGACGTCAGGGGGCATCGTACACAACACTCGGGGTGATACTTCGGTGAGACGCGAACAAAGTTCTGTAAATATGTCATTATAACCGGGAGTTTTTAGAATGTGACATAGATATAATGATCACTACCATTGTATGTAATGAGACAAGACAATCCGTTTGAGATGAATACTTTCTTGACAAAAAATCAAATGGAGTCTCGATAAAATGTCTTCCATCCCAATCGAAAAAGGCATTGCCTATAAAACAACGTATTTATTACAACAACACAAAATCTAGTATTAGTAATATATAATTATTAAATTAATTAATTGTAGTGTTTGGAAAGTATAGAAAGGCAGTATACGAATTGACGTAGCAGTCAGTGTGAAAAATGGGATTCAGAAAACTTCAACAATATCTAATTTTATTCAATCTAAATTCTACAGAAAATATATAAATATTAATTTACGTTTTTTAAAGCACTAATTATGAGTACCTACCTTCAGTTTAAGAAATTTCATTTCAATTTTAGTTAAAGCATACTACACACACACACACACACACACACACACACACACACACACACACACACACACACACACACCATACTTTACCAATGGCGTGATTGTGCTGTGGCAGAACCCTGATAGGAGAGAATTTTCGGACACGTGGCGCTATCTCGCAAAATCGAATCAAGTTGGCTCTCGGTAGAGCCGTAGAGGCAAGTTTGTTGCGTAGGAAACTTGATTGTTACCAACTGCGAGAGACTCTCCCGCGAGATCAGTGTGAATGTGATCGCTACTTTTAGAAGTGACTTGAGCAGTCGATGCGGTGAGGTATGCAGACATCTAACAGACTCTTCGGGGAGTTGCACAGTCGTACATTAGATAGGCTGACTACACAGAAGACGAGACAAAACTATCAGTTTTTAGCTTATGTAAATTAAACAGACTTCTGTGTGGATCGGATCCGGACAGCCGACGACATTCCTGCCCGTGTGAGAAATGTTGAACTCATTCGTATAAACGTTAATCTCGCGGTCTATTCGGATAACTATTAGGGGGAACATTTGTTTTGGATGAATGTTTTTGGGGACTTAAACATTTTTTAGAATTTAGAATTTTGTTTTATGTTTCAAACACATTTTTCCAAAAAATATTATTTGACGGATAAGTAGTACTAGTGCTTTAACATGCGTATTTAATTATGTAAGGGCGTCTTGAAACAATCTTATTTTTCCTACATGCTCCTTGTTATAACTGCATCACTTGCTGTATCATCATGTAATGTACTTATTCCTTAAACTTTTATTTTCTCTCAACACGATTCTCATTTCTTATTTTTGTTCGTATTAACAATTCTTATGCTCCTTGCTTTGTTTTTGTTACATTCAATTGTGGTGAAATTCTTATTTCTTAAACCAACAGAATTCAATTATTTCATTTTATTTAATTCCCACGAGGAGCAAAATATCGCTCAAAACGTTCCAGCATTTTCCTTGACCCAACCTCGTCAGCCATTCAATAAACTCTTGAGAACATTTCAGCAACGTTTCTAATGAGATGAGAAAGTAGCTTTCACTTTTCATCAATTTTCCAATTTAGATTAAGAAATAAATACCTTAAAGGATTCTGTTCGTGAAAGAACCAGTGGAAATAATTGTTTTCGTCAATGGCGACTCTGACCGTCATTCGAAACGATTCAATTGTCCTGTGTGTCTCCTTCTCTGTCTCTTTTTGTCTCTCCCAATCTCTTCGCCCCGTGTCCTGCATTGTGTTGTGTCTCAGATGCCTCAATGCCACTTGGTCCGGGTTGACCCCGAGTATTGTGTTGCTCTTCTAACCAAATGGCTACGAAGCACAGCGCTTTTCGGGTCCATTGTCACTATCATAATTGTTTAATTGAATCTCCTCCGAGTCAAACAGTCTTTAAAACCTCGCTCACTGAGAAAACAATGATCTAGCGGAGCGATCAAAGACTCTCATTCTATTAGCACATTATGTTTGGCCGCACGCTTGTTTTGTTCTGGAATGTCTTCATTGAGTCTAGTACAGTTAAAAGAAGAATTTTAGATGCCAACTCCGTAATTGTCCTCTTTTCACGGGTAAACACAGGAATCTCAATATTTACTAGGGATGACATCGGGTACTTGGGTACCCGACTCCTACCCGACTCCTGTTGTACCCGACTCCATTTTTTAGGAGTCGACTCCTTCAAACGTCGGTTGCTGTGTGTAAGTAAATCATGTATTGGCGGTCTGTTTCCCTTTCTGTTTCCCTTTCCCTCCAATATTCGCCTAATATTACAAATCAGTAATAAAAAAACAATAAAGAATTGTACTTTACTGCCAAATCACTTTTTTTTGCTCCCGCCTGCAACACACGCAGCCCGCCGAGGGTGTTGCATTGCAACATTGGTTAAAATTAATCGCTTTTACTTAATCTTTTTGTCGTTCGAGGAGTCGACTCCTACCCGACTCCTAAGGCTCAGGAGCCGACTCCGATATTTACTACCCGAAGTCATCACTAATATTTACCTCAAATAATTAACAGGCAAAAAGAATGATTTTTATCAAATATATATATTCAAAATATTCATTCAAAAGGGGTGATTGTAAAGATTCAATTAAATTAATGAAATCACACAGTTGGCATTTAAATGTTAGTTCTCAGTTTCAGTGTCTTCGCACAGCTTCGTCACTCAGGGTCTTTGTCGAAACGTTTGGTCTGCAATCTGTAGGTTTTAGAACTGTACTTCTACCTGTTACAGCCACCATCTTGTATTGCAGGGTGCGTGTTGTCAGATGACCTTGTCTTCTAACCGACTACCTTGCCAAAGCCACCTGTTACTTACAGCCACCATCTTGTATTGCAGGGTGCGTGTTGTCAGATGACCTTGTCTTCTAACCGACTACCTTGCCAAAGCCACCTGTTACTTACAGCCACCATCTTGTATTGCAGGGTGCGTGTTGTCAGATGACCTTGTCTTCTAACCGACTACCTTGCCAAAGCCACCTGTTACTTACAGCCACCATCTTGTATTGCAGGGTGCGTGTTGTCAGATGACCTTGTCTTCTAACCGACTACCTTGCCAAAGCCACCTGTTACTTACAGCCACCATCTTGTATTGCAGGGTGCGTGTTGTCAGATGACCTTGTCTTCTAACCAACTACCTTGCCAAAGCCACCTGTTAGCCACCTGTTACTTACAGCCACCATCTTGTATTGCAGGGTGCGTGTTGTCAGATGACCTTGTCTTCTAACCGACTACCTTGCTAAAGCCACCTGTTACTTACAGCCACCATCTTGTATTGCAGGGTGCGTGTTGTCAGATGACCTTGTCTTCTAACCGACTACCTTGCCAAAGCCACCTGTTACTTACAGCCACCATCTTGTATTGCAGGGTGCGCGTTGTCAGATGACCTTGCCAAGGCCACGTGTTACTTACAGCCACCATCTTGTATTGCAGGGTGCGCACGGAAAGCCACGGAGGTGCATGGTGTCCGAAGCAGCAGATCACAACGGAACCAAAGGAATGGCTTGAGATCAACCTTCACCAAGTCCATCTGATAACGGCCACTGAGACTCAGGGACGGTTCGGGAACGGTCAAGGTCAAGAGTTTGCCGAGGCGTACTTGCTTGAGTACTGGAGGCCGAAGCTGGGGAAGTGGGTGCGGTACCGGGACATCAAAGGGGAAGAGGTGAGTGATCTCAAGCTCCATCGTTCCAAACATAATTAAACCAAACACTTTATCTTGAAGTAATATTTTTTTATTTGTTTTTGTTGGCTACTTCATCTGTGATCATATTATCCTCTTATTGTTCTCTCATGTTCATATTATTTTGGCCATTTAACCAAATAGATTTTCCAGTACTATGATGTATGCGTTTTATTTAAATTAAGAATGTAATCAATACAATGTAATTTTACGTGTGTACTTTATCCACGTCAAAAAGAAAGCATACCTCATTAACTGAACCCGTAGGCCTAGTTTTATAAATAGACGTAATTACTACGTATACATGCAGTTTTGAAAAAGTTTTGACTTCAGTGAAACCAAATCGGTGGTGTGTATACATGAGAGTGACCTCAAAACGTTTTCAAAACTGTTTTTAGTTCTTAGTACGGAACGTCACATGTCTCGATGTCAGTGGAGTGTATACATGACAGTTTTGAAAACTAGTTTTCAAGTCAAACCCGTGAAAATTGGGTTTGACTTTAACCGATTCAAACCAGTTTTCGAGGTGTATACATGCGGTTTTGAAAACTCAAAACGGTTTGAAATCGTTTTCAAACCTCCACAAATGATGCGCCTGTCTCACATATTACCTAGTGAATACAACAATTTGTATGAATTTGAACCGTCAAATTGGTGTCTTCCGTGCTATTCAGTACCATGCTGACTGTTCGCTTCCAAAGTTGGCACATTTCCTTTTAATAATTAATAAGCAATACTCTATTCACTACACGACCGAGGTGAAGGCCGAATGCTAACGACATGGCGCTCGCAATCCTCGAGTTTAGCCAATCGATCGCGACCTTTCTTTTGTTTATCCAGAAACCGTTAGAATGTGTTTTTCCGCGAATGCTTCTTAATGTTAAGTTTCCGTTCTGCCGCCGTTGTGCATGTTTCGGTTCGTGTTAAGTTCAAGACAGTTGGAACTCCCCGCTGACTCCAACCCTTTGTGACCTCGGCACTTTATTAATGCTCTCAACTTTTCATCGAGCTTAAGAACCCTTACTTTTAGGCCTTCGCAGAAATAAATAAATGGTTCCTCCGAAATGGTTTAGATCGGTACTATGTGCGTTCTTTCGGTTGACCTTAGGTTTGACCTTAAGATGGTGCAATGTCACTAACCCGGGTGACCTCCACAGCTGGAGTTAGTTAGGGTGTCTACTGTCACGCAAACTGGGAGTGTGCTGTGCTGCCTTCTATTGATTTAGAAGCGTAGTGTAGCTCACTTTTCACTGTGCCAATGGCACTTGACGTAAATTGGATGCTAGCCCCCGGCTACTACGCAACCATGCCAGCCAGCACTGCCTGATACCAATAAAATTGATTCTGTTTAAACGGATTTAGGTTAAACGAGTCTATATAAGCGGTTGCTTATGTATAAGTCGTATGGAATAAAGCGGCTTGGGTTGAAATACAACTCACGCATGACATATTCTATTTTGCAATTATTTTTTATCCTGATATAAACGAACCAACAAAGATGACATTTTTCAGGTCAGCGTACCAGAGTCTGTTTTAGGCATTCATTTCACCAATGATAAAGATGGCGGACGCGGACATGATTTCGGTATGTCTACCCAACCCTCTCCCCCCCCCCCCCCTTCCCTAAAAACTAAATACGAAACATTGACTGTGGTAAATAATCCGTTTTACTTTTGAACATGTTCGATTTTTATGTACATTACGTATGATTCCTCTTGCTCTAGTACAAGAAAAACCAACCATACTTAAGATTCTATTCATGGGTGTTCTATTTTTAATAAAAGTGAAAGATAAACAATATTACTCACACTTAGTAATTATAATTTATATATTTTGTCAGCCATTACCAGAGCATATCCGTTTATAATGACTATTTTCACTGTTGCCCTTAGCCGAGTACTGTAATCACCGCATCCATAAGTGATTTCTCTTTCATGAATTTTAGAAATATGTTTTTGTGAACGTATTCTGACATTGATGGACTGCGTCATCCCCCGCTTCACAATGAAACAGAAAGCGATCGAGGTAAACCGGTGGGGAGGGGGTGGAGGGGGGGGGCAGTGGCTCATACACTCCGCAATCAAGAACTCATATTTTCCACTTAATTAAGAAAATCGGCTCTTCCCTCCCTCCCGCCCTCCCATCGGAATTCCTCCCCCTCCCCCTCGTCTGTCCTTGATGGACATATTCCCTTACGCAACACATTCATCTATCATCCTGAATGAGGGCGAGACTATACCTAAAGTAATGGGAATAATTTGTCATCCAGTATATGATTCCTCCTCCCTCCTATCAGCGTCGGTCTTCCATCTCTTGTCATTGTTAGTTCTCATCCTGTGGGAAGTTTTTCCTTCATATTTCGTGGGAGGAAGGATGTGGTCGCCGCCTGTCTGTGGGCGTCGGGCCGACAGGGAGCGTCGTACCACCGTACCACCGTACCACCGTACCACCGTGTGCAAGACCCTCCACGGAGCCGCGGGAACATAACAACGCCGACAAGGGCCACCACGCTTGTATATGCATCAGATGCACCGGACCACACGTGATAAAACAATACTAATGTCTCTATAACAAAGACATAAAACAAATACTAGCTTCTTTTACGCAAGAGGAATCAATAAATTTCATTTAAAGTCCTTTGCAATTTCCGGTAGCCACTCCCGCCTTCAGATCCGAGTTTATGACTTCCATGTGGGCGGAGGCGAAGGCACACATTGACGCAATCAAAGGACAGTGATCACTGTACTTTATTACGAGAATGATAAACGCTTTTATATTTCTTCTCTGTGCTCAGTCGACCGTTTTATATGCGACCGTGAACTTACCCTGGATCTGTCCGTGCAACAGATTAGTACATTTTTATCATTTCAGTTAGTTGGGTCATTTGAAAGGCAGTGAATAGTTAATATGTCTTGTTTGGACTCCAATAAAACGACAACCCAGAGTGATTTTTTCCGTTTTCAAGATTTCATGTATGTATTACACAGACAACCAATTAGGTGGCTTGTGAATGAGTATTACACAGACAACCAATTAGGTGGCTTGAGAATGAGTATTACACGGACAACCAATTAGGTGGCTTGTGAATGAGTATTACACAGACAACCAATTAGGTGGCTTGGGAATGAGTATTACACGGACAACCAATTAGGTGGCTTGGGAATGAGTATTACACGGCCAACCAATTAGGTGGCTTGGGAATGAGTATTACACGGACAACCAATTAGGTGGTTTGGGAATGAGTATTACACGGACAACCAATTAGGTGGCTTGGGAATGAGTATTTCACAGACAACCAATAAGGTGGCCTGGGAATGAGTATTACACGGACAACCAATAAGGTGGCCTGGGAATGAGTATTACACGGACAACCAATTAGGTGGCTTGGGAATGAGTTTTACACGGACAACCAATTAGGTGGCTTGAGAATGAGTATTACACAGACAACCAATTAGGTGGCTTGGGAATGAGTATTACACGGACAACCAATTAGGTGGCTTGGGAATGAGTATCACACGGACAACCAATTAGGTGGCTTGAGAATGAGTATTACACGGACAACCAATTAAGTGGCTTGAGAATGAGTATTACACGGACAACCAATTAGGTGGCTTGGGAATGAGTATTACACGGACAACCAATAAGGTGGCTTGTGAATGAGTATTGCACGGATAACCAATTAGGTGGCGTGAGGATGAGTATTACACGGATAACCAATTAGGTGGCTTGGGAATGAGTATTACACGGACAACCAATTAGGTGGTGTGAATGAGTATTACACGGATAACCAATTAGGTGGCTTGAGGATGAGTATTACACGGATAACCAATTAGGTGGCTTGAGGATGAGTCAGGTCAGTCAAAAGAAGTCAATTTGGTTCAAGGTAGAGGATACGATTGTAGAATTAGCAACCAAAGTCTGCGCTCTATACGAGAAAAAAAACAAAGGACTGAGCAACTTATAAAGCAGACAATATTACCACGTGAAAACACGTTATGCAAGGTTACTCAAGTCTTTTCGAAATTCGGTGTAACTAATTTTTCAAAACAAGTTTCATATTACAAGTTAAATAATCAGTGAGCACTTTAAACCATCAATGTTAATAACGGGAGGACTTGTGTACAGTGTAATGTTCAACCACTAACGTTGTGTTAAGGATTAAACAAACCCTGTACGGTGTACCACACCTTTTTTTACTGAATGTAAGATACTATTCACGAAATAAAACTCAATTCACCCTATTTGCCGTATGTTCTAACAAATTACATCGATTTGAAAGACATTTTGGTTTTAAATGTGAACGGTGAACGTTGTTCAAAGAGAAAACACAATACACAAAAATGTATCTTCGTTCCTAAAGATAATTTAGATAGACACGATTTTACTCTTGTCTTTTTTCCAACAATAAATACACACTTCTAATTAATAGTTGGCAATTTATAGTCATTTACATCTATATTATTTTTATATCCACTCGTTAACTAAATGATTCACGAGCTTGTCTCTTCGACAGATTTCTCCCGGTGGAAATACCTACGATAAATCACGATATTTTGGTTTTACGAGCAGGTATCACGAATGTGCGGTCCGGCCCTGTTGATTTGCGTTTGCGTTTGTACAGCGGTCGCCACGTGAGAGGGGAAACTACACACGGGTAGATCGAGCCACCTGTCTCAGCAGTAGTAGTGTTTCAAGGCCTAGCGTGGCTACCGGTCTCCGCATTATCATTCATGCTCTAGTTTCTCTTGGGCCGCTACCTTCAGTCCTGACTCGACGGGGTTTCCTTTGGGCTTCAAGGGTGTCCATTCTCAGCTAATTAACAGTTGTTAAGAACAGACACGAGTATTTATATTTGCCAGATTCAATTTAAACTAGGATTTTTTTACCGTGGGGAACCCCGAACCCTGTTGTAGGATCCACAGAAGCTCTACCTGGGCCTGTATAACAGTGGTAGAACACTATATCTAAGCATGATATTCACGTAGTTATACGTAGTTATCACCTTAAGTGAGTTATGTTACAAAGTGACAACTCTCGGGGATATGTGCCTGATGTATACCGTTTCAGGTGACTAGCTAGGTGCGTATTTGGAGAGTTTTTAAGGAATATCGGAAGCCTGTTAGAAGTACTTAATGCCAGGCAAAGTAACTTCATGACTAAAGAATTATGTCTCGTAGATAATTTACTATTACCGCTGGCTTAGAAGAATATTTATGATACATTTAATGTTTATAAAGTGCCCAATTTTGTATTTAGTGTTTTTAATGACGAAATCTCTTGTGTGAACAATAAACGAAATGGGAGCGATAGTGTCAGGCTACGTAGGAGTGCGCGGAGAAGACAATACTGACGAGAGAACGTCCAACGGGACAAATAGTGAAAGTGTTGGTGTATTGATTGCAACATTGTAACAATCACGTCGTAAATACGCCTGTGGAAGTGCCATCTTAATCACGCTTACATATAGGCATAAACGTGTAAGGTTTAGTAAGGCACAAGCACAGGGGATTTGAACACCAGGCAGCAAAAGTAACTCAAAGGTATGACTGAGCGTTCCTTACTCTAACGCTTTCTTGCACATATCTTATTATTATACAATATGTCTGGTGATTCGTGTTAACTGTTGTCATCTCGGAATGTGACTTAACGATTGGATTGAGACTATAAAATATCAAGGCAGGTGCACATTTGAATGTGAGGTAAAGAACGTTAATGTCCTATACCCTTGATTTATGCAAGTTGGCTGCTTTACAAGTAGATGGTTGAAGTTTTATTATTAAAGCGTCTTCAATTCGTTCGGTGACTGTCTGTAAAAATTTACTTTACTCACAATTGTTATTAGCTTTAACTCCAACAATTGTTTGCTATATACTTTCCATTTCAAATGTGAATGTAGTAAACATCTACTGTTTGTTTGAATATGTGTAGCTGTAATACTCAATTGAGACGTTCCAGCCTGGACCCAACTCTTCTAACCCGACGTCGAATTGGAACTTGAATTATGAGTTCTACTTATGGTTTATTTCATTTGGCAACCCGCGATTTGATTAATTTATATTCCTTTTTCGTGAATAGCGACGAGTTTTTTTTTTCAGCGTTGTGAAGAAGTTAGTTAATATTCCGAGCACGTTTCTTCAGATATGCAAAGGGAAAAAATGAACCTTTATTACCACCAGACGGCGCACAAAATAAACTTTGAGTTAATAGCAAAATCTTGTCAAAATGCGTCGACTCTTGGTATTAATTTTAATCGAGTCGTTATGTCAAAAAGCTTCATAAACACATTTTCAATTAACTTCCAACGGTCGTGAAATGAAACAATTAACCCAAGTTATTATTCTTTTGAAATTTTGTTTTCGCAAACGTAGCACATAAACCCCATATTTCAGTCTAGGGGGTTAATGTTCCTGCCATTTCTAAGTACTTGATTTGAAGGCTCAGCAGTTATAAACTTTCTTCTTTCACAAACATATTTGCTTATTCGTTGAGGAAAATGTAATATAAATTGTGATTAATGACTCAATAAAAATGATTCAATCAACATACCAGACCACTTAACCACTTAGCGTTTAGTGGTTGCGAGTTAAAAAGAGAGACTAATATCACAGTATTAAGACTTCTTAGATAATGAAAACATGGGTGCGTGGGGATACATGGGTGGAGTTACGTTAGTATTCTTGTTGCACGTGCATGTGTGAACATATCACATATTCAGTGCAATTCAAGTGGTTCTCAAGAATATGGATACCACACGGAATGCAATTTCATATCCTTCCCTAAACAAATCCGGAATTATTCTTTATTAAATTAGAACCTCGTTGTCCGGAATATTATATCTGAGTCCATCCCGGATAAACTAAACCCCCCGGATTAAACAGGTGGTTATTATAACTAAAGCCCCTTTTATTGTCAAGTGTGTAAGGGATGCGTATATTCCTTCAATCAACAGTTATCAACTTCAAATATACATCGTTGCGGAAATACATAAATGTAATCAGTTTTAAATTGGCGTTTATGCTGGCCCGAATTATCCAGAATACCGCAACACCGGATCCAGGTTTATAAAATGAAAGTAAGAATAACAAGAACATGATTGTATTAATGGGGTATTAATTGTGGTGTGATGTTAGTACCCGCGAAGCTGTTGTAGTTGTTTTTTCTGAATAATTAAATTATATTATTTATGGAGCATTCAACATAATTGCTGCCGTTCTTACAACAAACGCTAAACCTCAGTCCTGACGCAAACCTTTGTTTCCGCCGTTTTTCTCCACCGTAGTGCGCGCAAGTTATTAATGAAAACATAATTTCGTAATTACCTTCTATGCCGACGGCAAGAGGAGAAACATTCTGTGTAGAGAAAAGAAAAATAAATTGTAGAATTACCGTTCTAAAAAGCTAGTTAGTTCCTATTGTCCGTTCATTAACACGTTCTATTGCACATTTGTCGCCTGTCATGCGAGACTCGCGCTATAGTTGGAGCTCTGAAGCCGCAACCTTACTTTCCGATACGTAGCTAATTAAATATATAATACCTACTATACGTATTATATATTAGGGACTTCTTTCTAGCCCTGGTTCAAAATATTCATTTGTATCCCTACCGGTACATGAACAAATTCGTATTCATGAAACTATGGAATACAGTAGTTTTCCAAATTGTATCGCATAAACAAAGATGTAATAACAAAATGTAAAAAATATCATATGTTTATTTTTGCCCGCTAACGTTAGGGGCGGAGTTTATGCCCGGTAAATTTTCTTTTAAATATTTTATAAGACTTATTTTAATGTTACCTCTGTACAAGTCTACTTTGATGAACAAACGGGATGAACTGCCGTATGACAAACTATGTGAAGACCCGAGACCGTCTTGATGTATATATATATATATATCAATTCACATCCCTAACCCAATATTATCATGTCAGTAACCATAATATACCAATAAATAGACAACAAGTGAATCAATTAGTTACCCCGAGAAAGGGAACACAGCTATAAGGACAAAACACTTGGCCCTCGTAGTTTCAACTTACCAAGTTGACAGTGTAAGGAAATCCTCCACCTCTATGTCTCTCTCTCTCTTCAAACAAAAGTAAGAACACACTTTGAAAACATTATACACTTAGTTTATGTTTGTTAGTAAGGCACTTTATGCTAATAATGTTAAATAATACTGTAAAAGGCAGTATGCCAATTTCTAGTTTTCACGCTAGTTTACTTTTTTGTTTTAGTTTTACTGTTTACATTTTTCTTTGGGTAAATACTCGTATTCATAGTTCTCACGTGACGTCACAGTGGCCATGATCGCGACACAATCGATGAGGACCAATCCTAGATTATTGGCGAATACTATTCAAATTTAACAAATAAGCCTCACTTGGAATTTAATAAACAAATAAGCAATTACCTCACATAACAATTTTATCTCAAAAAACAGGCTGAATTTTAAAGAACTAAGAATTTATGTGTTCTACCACGACCGCCTTTAACTGTTTCTCCATGGCAACGTCAAAGTTTGATCACAAAGTGGCTGCCACGCGCAAAGATTTTACGTACGTGCAACCTATGAATTGTATATCTTCCCCCCACCCTCAACGTAATCATATTTGTCTAATAGAAACTGCCCACACTCAAATTCTCTTCGCTTTTGTATGCTTCCTATACTGTTATTTCACATTTGGTATTATACATGCATAATTTGTATTTTTGTAAGTTGTATTCGTATGATCTGTATATTCGTATGCATAATTTAACAGATTTAACAGTTGGAATAAAATGAATAACACTATTGTAACCACAAATTGTAACGAAATATGTTTGGTCAAGCAGAAGAAAAGGCCTCATGGCCTTAAGCTTCGCCAAACTAAAAATAAAGACTCATTATTATTATTATTATTATTATAAACATAAAAAAAATGTGAACAGAATAAAATATTTACACACGGTTCAAGAACGTAAGAATTCCTTTTTCGTTTGTTTTTCCTCAAATATGATGCGCACTCCGCACTGAATACGTAAATGTGATGCTTCTTAGCTACGCCCGCCGTGTTTGTGGTTTTCCCAATGAAAATCATCTGGTCCATTTCGTCAGCATGACCTTTCTTAGCATAGGTCAACTGTACCTATATCGTATCGTTTTATTAATTCATTAGTATAGCCAACAGCTCAGCTCAAGTGAAACTGAAAGCAGTTTAGCAGCAGAAATCTCTCCAGTTAATTAATCAATATCCAACCAGCGCTGTATATTAATAACCCACATACATTAAATACGTTATTCGACACCCCTGACTATTAGGCGATGATTTACAAGTACAATTTAACACACTGTGTTTTACGTTCTTGCCGCGATCGCCGGCGAGAGAGAAGTGAGTTGTACCATACCACACCTTGCTCGGAACATGTAAAGACCTGCTCAAGATGAGGTTAGTTATTCAGGTGTACACTGGACTCATTAAGATGGCTCGGGCGTATTTGTGTTACAGCTTTGTCATGGAACACCTACTCACGTAGAAGATGGTCGGCCAAGTATAATATCTCGTTATGTGTGCAATTTAAATGAGTGTGTATTATTCACATTGAGTGGGTGAGGGTACGTTACATTTCTTTCCTATCTATAGTAAATACAATACAATACAATACAAAACAATACAATACTATACAATTTATCTGTATTTTGTTGTAAACTGCAACAAAATACAAAGTACCAAACGAAAATGGCGAGGTTCAATTATAAACATTATCTGATTTGGAGAACGACACATAACATCGAAAATGTGAGAACTAGGCCTATTTGTATGTTGTTTCGTAAGACTGTGGTAAATGATGCTTTCATTAAAATCAGTATTGTTGTTATTTGTTATTAGCTTCGTTTAAAATGCTTAAGTTTGCAGTCGAACTAGTATGTGCATTGTTAATTAATACCAGACGTCTAAGTTATAACAAAAACAAATTAGAATTGTAAATTTCCCACACTCATTGATTTACTATGTTTCTTAGCTAAGTCGAGTTAATCGTAAACGAACTATTATCTGTAAAACAATAATTGATTTAATACCTTTTCCCTATAGTTCCTTCAAAACAACAAAAATCAAGTTGATAATGAGTGTTTAATAGAAAATAGGCCAAATAGCAAGCAGTACTCGTCCACGGATCGTGAGAGTCTCGAAAATCTCAATATTGATAAGTATAAAGGAAACACCGGTGCAATATTTACCCCATAAATCCCATTACCATGATAGTCTCATCCCACTGCGGACATAGGACGCCCGTCTTTACGCTTCCTCTTGTTCTATCAACCACAATAGAGATACTATCAATAATCTCGTTTCATGTACTTCATTAGTTTAAATCTTATTCACAATATCTCATTATCTTTGGGCAAGTTTGGTCTGGGCCGCCCGAACATCATTAATAAACAACACACTAACAAGCCGGTAGAAAAGAAAGGGAATCTTGAATTAATACATGTCGTTTATCAATAGGCAGATTATTAAGACAACACGCAACGCAGTTTCCTTAATGTAGGTATTCCATCAAAGAAATTGGAATCATTAACTTTAGTTTATGCGTAAGGAATTTTCTCTCTCCCTCCCTCTCCCTCTCTCTCCCGTGTCGTGGCCAAGAAGGCCCCGGTAAAAAAGTTTATAATGTTGAATTACTTTACAAAGTAACACACTCAATCATGTTGTGCCTCTTAATAGCGTCTTTAATGTACGTCTACTTTATCAAATGTTCACGGGACGTTTCGAACATTAGCGTGATTATGATTTTGTTGGGTTTTGGTTGTTTTGGTCTCATGTTAGTTGAGGCCGTTCATTCGTCAAAACGTCCCGAGTCTCAGAGTCGTTGGTGGTTGCTTCCCAACATTTACGTGTTAACTATTTGGTTTAGTTACTGTTTCTTTGTTCCATTTTGCTGTCAGCAACTTCTTGCATTATGTAAGTGCAAAGATATGTTCTATTATTATTTTAGTAATTGTTTATAGAAACATATTTTATGAAATAAGTTGGTTCAGGCAAATTTTGTACGAATGGCGATTTTAAATGAGTTTTTTCTTGTACAAAAGTGTTGTAGTCTTGAAAACTGCCGAATGTTACATAAAGCATTATTATAATTTATTGTTTGTGTATAATATTACAGATTATAATAAATATCACACACAAGCATGGTTATTGGCTGTATGCGTACTAATTGTCATCCTTTGTAAATCAGTCTTATAAAGGTAAGATATCAAGTACATACCTAAAATAAGTGGTTTTGTTTTTCATTCCTAAACATATCACGCTATAATGATCGTTTGGTTGGCGTCCACCTTTCAACTAACCAAAGATCTTACTAAGAGGAGTCTTCAGCAAGAACGTCTTTGTGCAGAGACGAACCTCACAGATTATTCGAGTTGGGGAGCCGAATGAGGATAATATTTTTAGGGATTTGTTTAGTAACTCAATTATCTTTTCCAACTTATTTCATGATACCAAACATTTCTAAGACGTACGCATACGTAAATGCCACTGGCCATAATATATTTCTAAAGTTTTCGACCAGACGTAATGCTATTAGCGGGGATTATTTCCGTCCTAATGAATTTTAAAATAAGAGAACAAGCTAATTCACGAAACCATTGCTTTGTCTCTCTCTAGCTTACAAAGTTTACGTTACGAACGAACAACCGGATTATTCATTTTCCTTGTTTTTCTTTTATCCCTCTCACTTTTTCATATTACACAATTGTTGGTTTTGAGCAGGAAGGGACTTATTCTGTAATGAGTTTGAGAGTTCTTCAAGTTTTCAAAACTCGGCGACTCAACATAAACTAATTACCATGTGCCCCAATTTCGTATAATCTTATCTGTATACTTAACATTTTTTATAATCTCATTTATTTTCAATTACAAACTGTCACACAACTACATATTTGTGGTTGTGTGAATTTTTTTTAGTATATTATACAGTCAGTTATAACGTTTAGGAACGTTTCGAGTTTGATACCGAACTGAAAACATCTCTGGTGAAATCTAAAGAAGCTAAAGAACTCAATTCCTTACTTCAATCCGTTCTCCCTATCGCATCACTCGCATTCATGGTGGAGTCGTTTGTATTGGTGGGACACTCAACACTCAATACGCGTACGAATGAGACATAATTAAAAGCACAAACATCTCCACGGAAAAGAAGAGCACATCTATCTCATTCAGTTCTTAAACTGATTCGCAACAGAGCTAGATCAAATAAGTATAACTACTCAGTAGAGTAAATATTTACATTATCAGGCACATTTAGTAATATAGAAAATCTTTGAGTCGTGGTACGTTTTGAAATTAAATAAGAACCAACTAGATATAAAAGCAGAGGTAGATATAAGATCACATTTATAATATGTAGATGGATCTACAATGTTTCACAATAAAATGTGTTCAAATATTAAAGATAGTAACAGAAAAAGAAAACGCAGAAAATGATGAGGGGTAAAGATATATAACTTATATATATATAAAAATGGAAAACGTACAGAGTATGTAATACGAGTGCTTGTCATTGGTGCTGTGTGAGAGAACACGCTCGTCATATTCCAGCTAGACTTGTGGACACAAACTTGGTCTTCGTATAACTTCTTATTTTAGAAGTAATTTCAATTATTACAAACATGTTAAAAACAACAATCGAACTAGAATGTTATGCACACGTGGTAGTCAGTAGTCGTCATTATATCGACCTTGGTTGTCAGCAGACTTCTGTCGCAATTGTCAAGCTACCTCCATTGTTGCATCGGCGTCAGAAATCCTAGAGCGTCTTCCTTTCGAAAATATGGTCATTCTTGAATAAATAATGAATGAGAATAATTATTTTTCAATTGTGTCGTTTATACAACAAAAATATCTACGCCTCGTATCCATTGTCCTTCTGCGCACATTTCCATAAACACATAGACATAGACATACGGAGGTGGACGATTGAGGAAGTGGTACGTGTCGCGAATAGTCTTGTGTCGCCGGTGCTGTGTCTACCGCCGCGAGATGTGTGCATGCACGGGGTGTCACGCATTGCTGCCACACGCGTGTGCGTGTGCGTGTGCGTGGTAGCGGCTCGCTATGTTACCCGGTGCGTGCGGCCTTCAGATACTCCGAACATGAAACAACATCATGGCTTTACTTTAAGGGCGAGCGCGTCAAAGGGGGAGAAATATTTCGTGTGGCGTTACAAAAACAACAAACTTTATAAAAAAACATCGCCCATCGGTATTATACATTGCGTGATTGTCAGAAATGAGCCGCGTAGAGGGAAGGTGGGGTGGGGGAGGACGAGGAAATGAAAAGGAGGCGGTTGGATTAAAATGGCTTTTCAAGGGGGTGGGTATTCGGAATAAAGGGCTGAATCTGAATCGAGCCGAGCGCCTCGAACTCTCTCCGGTTAGTTTCTAAAGACTTGGGTCATTTCCTTCGATATGAGCGCTCGGGTTTATCTAAATCGCTCGCAACTAATTTAAGGTAGATAACATCGCGACGACGGTTATATCTTAAACGATCGTTACGCTAGACGACAACTTTCCAAACTAAATATATAATCTTTGCATCTTCGGTAATGTTATGTTCGAAATGTGTTTTGACGGAAGATTTCATTCGGTGATTTAACTAAGTAAACAATATTACGTTGTTAGTTGTGCACACAGTGCGGGTGGGGGGGGGGGGGGGGGGGGGGTGGTGTTATAACGTTTGTTATGTTATGTTATGTTATGTTATGTTATGTTATGTTATGTTATGTTATGTTATGTTATGTTATGTTATGTTATGTTATGTTATGTTATGTTATGTTATGTTATGTTATGTTATGTTATGTTATGTTATGTTATGTTATGTTATGTTATGTTATGTTATGTTATGTTATGTTATGTTATGTTATGTTATGTTATGTTATGTTATGTTATATGTTATGTGA